>JASAND010029336.1:0-249778 GCA_030248195.1 Trissonchulus latispiculum | reverse complement strand
TTCTCAAAATTTGTGTATACATATATTATATATATATATATATACATACATATATACAATATATATAATATATACATATATATATATATATATATTTTAATTGATTTTTAGTTGTGTGTGTTACATATTCCCATACAGTGGCAGTGCTGGATGCCAAAGTAATTGTGAAGGCCATTTTCATAAATAAATAACTCAAGTCTATATATATATATATATATATATATATATATATTTCTATTTTTATATATTGTTCTGCTTTATCTAACCTATCTGTTGACTAGCTGAGTTTAACTTAGGATAAGTACGCAACTACCTTTTTTGGGTATATATATATATATATATAAATATATATATATACACCTAAACCTATTGAGCTGGTAAGTAAAGAATGAAACAAAGGCAATATAAAGACAACAGAGATTCTGGTAGGGGGAAAGGATGGTATATATACCCCATTCACACTCCAAAACCCACGGCTAATAAACATGAAATCTGTCTAAGAAGCATGTCAGAATGGGGAAAAAAAAAATCACCCCCAAAATGGCGCGGTGGGCGGGGCCGGCCCTGGAAGCTCTGGCAGATCCCGCGAGCCCACGAGGCATTTGAACATATTACCTCTAGATGACCTCAAGCGCATGGCATTCCCGAATTGAACAGGAAGTTTTCAGTGCAATTTCAAAGTTCACCCAAAACTACAGTACAGTACACCGAAAATTTCTAACCAAGTGGATGCATACCCCAGCAAATTGTCGACTCGTACCCCAAAATTTTCTTGCCACGTCAGAAACTCCAGCAAAAATTTTTTCTGGAAGAGTACGGGGTTTTAATGCAAGTTTAGAACGTTTAAAAAGCATCGATTGGCCTAAAAACTTTTTAAATTTTCAGTCGAAACTGACCGACAATGTTCTTCATTTTGCTTATTCCGACATTTTTCGCGTCATTTTTCAAATCGATAAAATTGCCGGTCAATTCAATTTCCGATTTTTTTGGCCAAAATATTTTAAAATTTTGGCGTGCTCTTTTTCATCTGGAAAATTTGTCAAACCTGATTTGAGCGCTAATATTTTGGCGATTTTTTTTTACCACAAACTCAATTTTTTTACCATTTTGTCGGCAAATCGATTTTTTTTATTAATCTCGGCAATGTGGTGCCAGAAAGATTTTAATACCTGAAGAGACGCGCACGGCACAAATGTTTCCGAGACGTTTTCTGCGAAAAGTTTTGGTTTAGTCGAAACCCTACCGGAACACACCGAAATAATCCCACAACGTACAGTAGCCGAAATGACCAAATCAGCAGAATCGCATTGCACTGACTCAACAAAATTGTGATTCAAAATATCAAATGAAGATATACATATAGATGATATGGGGTGTCTCTGTGTTGTGCACAACAAAAATGAGTGAGTCCATGCTTTATGCTATCTATATATACGTACGTGTGTGTATACACTTCAAACACAAACAATGCATAGTTATACATAGATGTACATCTATATATATATATATATAAATATATATATATATAATGTACATCTATGTATAACTTTATATATATGCGTTGTTTATGTTTGAAGTGAAACTTTAGATTTATATATACGCACGTACGTATATATAGATAGCATAGAAACGTAGTTTCATTTTTTGACAACTCATTTTTCATGCTATTTTAACTGGACACCTATATATCTATATGTATATCTTCATTTGATATTTTGTTTTGTGAGATCTTGTTTTGTTGGAGTCAGAAAACTTATCTGTATATATATATGTTGTCTGTATAATGCGATTCTGCTTGGTTGGTCATTTCGACTTGATGCCTACTTTATGCGATACGTTGGGGTTAGTTTCAATTAGTTACCCTGGACTATAGTCAGACCCGGGATAAAAAAAAGGTTTTCGACTTAAGCCTATAACTTTCGCAAATGTTTGCCAATCTGGAAGCGGTTTTGCATGTAAGTGCCCGGCACTGCCCTCTATCGATTCAGGTATTAAAATCTTTCCTAGCACCACAGATTCTCAGATTAATAAAAAAATCGGTGATTTTTTTACCCGACAAAATGGTAAAAAAAATTGGTTTGTGGTAAAAAAATCACCCCAAAATATTAGCGCTAGAGTAGATTTGATGCTTCCAGATGAAAGAGCGCATCAAATTTAGTATATTTGGCCAAAAAAACCAAAGTTATAATGAATTGGTAACAATTTTTATCGATTTGAAAAGTTCAAAAATTGTGCAGCATCAACCAATCAGGTTTCATAAGCAAAATAGCCATTTTTGAAAAATATTCAAAAATGGTCGGTTTTGACTAATTTAAAAAGTTTTTAGGCTTAATCGATGCTTTTTAAGCGTTCTAAACGCATTAAAACCCCCATACTGCTTCAGAAAAAATTTTTTGCTGGGTTCTGACCATTTTTTTACCCGAAAAGTGGCGAAATTTTGGGGGTAAAAAAATGGTCAGCTGGTGGAGCCCCAATGCAGTAGGGGAAATGGTGCCTTGTGTGTTAATACTTGGGGCCAATACAAACCCACATGCACAGTATTGGAGCCCGGAGTCTCTCCACGCTAGCAAGAGAAGTTTAGAAATTCCGATATGACCGTTAGCTTTTGGCGGTGGTTTTGGGAGGTCAACTTTGAAATTACACTGAAAACTTCCTATTTGGTCCAGGGGTCTCATACTTATAGCTTGAGGTCATCTAGGGTGGCGCTATATTATCACACATTAGTGGGACTCGCCGGGTCTACCAGGCTTCCAGGGCGGCCCCGTTTTTTTACCCTTATTTGGGGGTGATTTTTTTTCCCGGGTCTGACTATACTTCTTGATAGTTTTGTGTTGGTGGGGGGCTTATAAATTGGGTTTTTTGGAAGTGTGAATGGGGTATATATACCATCCTTTTTCCCCACAGAATATATATATAGCCCATTTATTTTTATATATTTAACTGACGTTGGCACCTTGTGTAGGTTTAGGTGTATATATATATATATTTATATATATATATATATATACCTAAAAAAGGTAGTTAGTACTTTTCATTCCTCACTATATATCCAGAGCATTTTTCTGATTCTTGTGCACAGTAAATCCTCCCTTCAAGAGTTAAACTCAGACGTCGAACAGGTTTTCTATGACAATAGATGGGTTAGACTCAAAAAACAGAACTTGAAGCCTGCCTCTCCAAAAAATGAAGTATATATATATATATATATATATATATATATAATTTGAGTTATTTATTTACCAACCGCACGCCGAAAATTGGCGATGTAAATTCCTTCGGCTCTTTTTTGGCGCACTCCAACACCCTTTGTTGTAAGGCTCTATTAACTTCTACGCAACTAAAAAGTCAAGTTAAGTATATATATATATATATATATTATATATTATATATATTATATATATATGTATGTATATATATATATATATATATTATATACTTATACGTCCGCCCCTTTTGAAAATTTTTGAAAAGTTTAAAAGTTATTGCTTTGGCTTTGAAGAATGCTTTTAAAGTCTCCTTACGTTTCATGCATATACGTATATTTTACATAACGCAATGGCAGATGGATATATACGTGTGTTGTTTATATGTGTAAGTGGTGTCTGAAAAAAAGTTCTACAAATACTTGGGGTTCTCTTCTGTTGAGCCCCAAGAGAACTGGAACACAAGTGGAAGATTTTTGAAAGTTTAGTTTTAAAGTTTCTTTCACTAACGCAGACGACAGTGTATATATATATATGGTTTTTTTCAACCTCTCTCTCTATCGCATGATTACAACGCTCGATGTAGTGTGCAGTTTTACAGTAGTGGTAAAGTTGTGTGTTGTTGTAAAGTTGGACACTTGGTTTTGATTGACAGTTGGAAAATACGTTGAGAGTTTTTATTATTGTTGATATATATATATATATATATAAAGCTCTGTGTGAAGGCTGTGTTTTAAGTTCCATCTATGTTTTGGAGTCTGATTTATATACTAGCGGGGATTACGTATACGATTCGTCGCATTTTGTACTGTCAGTTTGCTCCTAATGCAATTGGACAGGTCTGTTTTCCAACTAGCTTTTACAGTCTACGCGCAGTCTGTTACATACGTACAGTTAATGTTATGAAAATTCTAGTTTAGTCTGGTGCGTGTTGAGTTTGTATATATATAGACGTACTAATTTACTGATTTTGTGGCTGTGTACAGAGAGCACCAATGATATATATAGAAGTTATGTGCTCTTCTCTCCTGGCTCCGTGGTGTAGTGGCTAGCACGCCGCCTGACTGCAGTTCGGAAGGTCCGTGGTTCGATTCTCGGCGGATCCAAATCTTTACATCTGTTTTTGCCCATGAAATTCTGTTTAAATTAGCTTCTATCGACTTTGCTGGAGCCTACCTCACCGTTTTTTATTATTGAAAACTTAAATTTGTGCAAACTTTCTCCGGAAATTTAAGCTTTATGCTAATCTGTGCTGTGTTTTTCTGATTTTAGCACCACCGTCTCTTCCTCATCAAAAGTCACCCTAACTGGTACCAGTGAATTCGCCATTGCGGATACCCAGCAGCCTCAAGATCCCCATTCCTGTACTACTACTGCTGCCTCCAGCAAAACCGACCCACCATCTCAAATACCCCCAATCGGTTCCTGTGACGAAGAATTTGCCGATGATTGCGTCGACGGTGCCTCTACTTCCTCTTCCGCCGTAGCCGCCATGAATTCGCATCCCCACCACTCCGGTGCCACCTCTACGGGCAGCCTGCATCGTGCCCGAATCGTTCGGACTACGACCGGCGGGGCAGGTCTCAGTCCGGCCGGCCCGCTGGACGGCATTTCGCCGGCCCGCCAGCGGTCCATCTGTCACGATGATTCCACGCTGGACAGTTGGCGCTCCCGCCGTTCCGGCGAATCCGGTCAGTGCGGTGGATCCGGTTCCGGATCCGTGGAGTACGAAATGTCGGCCGACTTTCTGCAGAAACAGATCGAAGTCCTAGAGCGGAAGTACGGTGGCCCGCTGCGGGCACGCCATGCGGCCATTGTCATTCAGCGGGCCTACCGTAAGCATTCGATGCAGAAAAAGTGGAACGCCCTCCGCAGGTCGCATCAGAGCTCCAACTACAGCAGCGGTCGACTCTACCGGCGCTATCATACGGCCATCGAAATTCGGTCTTCGGGCCCAGGCCGAATTCTCTCCTCCGGGTCCGGTGATACCACTGCCCGGGAGCAGCGAATGGCCCCTGAAGACCTGTCCAGACAGTTTAGCGTCCTGGCCGACGCCTCGCAGTCTGGGCCGGCTGGCGGACTTAGATCCAAAGTGATTTATCAGATCAGTGATAGTGCCATCTTTGGTGTCCAACAGCAACATCATCAGTCGACAACTTCGACAGTCTGTTACTGTAATTCGTCTTCTTCTTCTTCTTCCTCCTCTACAACTACTTCTAGTTCACTCTCCAGAGGAATTGCTCCTCAGGCCAGGGGCAGTGGAGGTGGATGGAATCAGTCGCGTGCCGCAGGAACTCCTCCCGGCTCCGCCGGAGGGGGACCGGCGACCCAGCCCCGGTCCAAATCAACGGATCGCTACGGTCGATATGGGGTGGTGAGATCGATCAAGATCCTGTCAGATCGAACGGAGGTGCTGGGGGCGGGCGGGCGGCCGTCCCGCAGTGGAGCCCCTCCCATTCCCCCAACCCCCTCTTCGCGATCCTCTGACCAGTGCCTTTACGGTGGTTCCCTGGCTACCCTCAGTGACCGGGAAGATCCCTACTCCGGCCGGCTGGATCTGAACATTCCCCCGTCTGCGACGTCAGCCGTCGCCACGAACTGTTCGGGTACTCCCAGCGGACCCCATCAGGCCCACGGCCGGCCGCGAATCCCCTCAGAAGGGGCCGGTGGAGCCCTCAGTCGAGTGTCAGCCGCTGGTCGTGATCAGTCCCCACCCGTCTGGGTTCAGCATGCCTGCTCTCGGCCCTCGGAATCCAGCCTAGACTCCCCGGCCAGCGGTTCCTATGTGACGGCTGGCTTCATGACCCCCACAAGTTCCGGGGGCCCCGGTCTATCCTGCTGCGCGGAAGCGCAACAGTGCACCTGTGCAGCCGGACCCGCGGAACATCTGGTCAACCTCTCACCCCAGGGCAATCTCCAAACCCCCCTATCCCGGAGTCTTCCAGAGAAGGCATTTTTGGCCCAAAACTGTGGCCAGTCGTCAACCCTGTCAACCCTTTCCACGATTCCTGGGGGCCCGTCTGGGACGGGACTTGGGGGTGGGGGTACCCCGGTTTGCCGGAAACCCTCAGCGCCCTCAGGGGGCTGTCCTTCACCGGTGCCTTCCTCGGGTTCCTCGTCGAGCGGGGGGCTCCACGCCCACCCACCTCCTGTGGCTTCCTCCGTGGCGGCTGCCTTTGGCTGGAATCAGGCTGCGGGTGGGGGCGGCAAGAAACTGTCGGAAGTGGATCGAAAACGACAGTATCGAATTGCGCTCAACTTTTTCAATAAGTAAGCTGAAAAGTTACATAACTGATTTGCATACGTAGGTATGTTGTTATTTATGTAGGTACGACTTATATATGTGTATATATGCTGGCATTTTTTAGTGGGCCCCACTTTTCGAAAGCTCCACCACTTCTGGCAGCCCCCCCCCCACTTTTCGGCAAGCCCCTCCCACATTTTTGGGGGTCACCCAAAAGTGTCGAAAAATTAGGTTTTTGAGGTCAAATTTTCAAAACTTTTCTCAATTCATAGCTAATTTATGGACTTATAAGTTAATTTTAAGCTTAAAAACAGCGATTTTTTGTGTTTTTACCTAAAAAATGCTAATTTTTAGCTAAAAATTTTGGTATTTTATGCCTTGGACTCGCCCCGCCCCCCCACTTTTCGGAAGCCCCCCCACTACCCCCTTCCCTGGGGGGGGGGGGGGGGCTTCCCCCCACTTTCAAAACCCTTAAAATGCCATCAAAACTTTAAAAAAATGCCAGTATATATATGCAGTCCATTTCTGAGGTTGGTTCATCTGAGTTGGTTGGTCTTCTGAGGCTGGAAAAGCTGCTCTTCAAAAAAGCCAGTTTCACTTCAAAAGTGGGCAGATACCAAAATTTGTTGTATATATGTGTTTGATGAAGAATCGCTTATTACTACGTAGTACTGACTTAATTTTTATTCCGGCTGATTACTTTATTTATATGCCCGTTTTTATTGCACTTTGTTTAATTGTAAAAAGGGTTTTTGACAATTGTTGCTGAGGGTTATTGCTTGGCAGGAACTGAAATCTTATCCTTTCTTCTCGCTTTTTCTCTGCATATAATATGTGTGCATGTATATATATAGCAGAATACCAATTACGCAACTAGCAACTGCAGCTTTTAGCGCTTTTTGTTCTTTTTCGACTAATTTGAAAAAGGGTCTCTCTGACAAATTGCATTGGCAAACGACAGCAAATTCTAAGTTCCGGTTGCTTGCAGTTAGTTGACTTGGTTGCACTCAATTGCAATTTGCAGCCCTTCTGCTAAGTGTTTTGGCCAAACCTTCCTCTCCCTATTTGTTTATACTAATTGAGGTTGGAAAACAAGGAAAATGTTTACTTTTGGCCCTGAAATTGTAAAGGGGAAATGCTAGAAAATTTGAATGACAACCGAGAACCTCCCAGAAACAGATAATGGAAGGACAAACAACAGAATGATTGACATGACAGCTGTCTACTGTGAATTTTCAAATGAAATTGAGTGAAATTGAGGGCTGGTGGAATGTTTGCATAAATTGCAGAATTTGCGATCTGAACTGCAATAATATTTGAAATTTCCTGCACTAACTTGCCTAGCTAGTTGACTTGCTGCAATGCAAAAGCTAATATTTTCACATACAACAAATGATGACTACGTATATGTGGTTTCTGGGTTTTGACTCTAACTTAACGCAACAAAATTAATGTTCTTAAAAAGTTCAAATTTTTGGAAAATTTGAGCTCAGCTTTCTTGCAGTTCTGTTTCGTTTCTTTCGTTCACAAAAATAATGTTCCTCTATCATATATTTTGATGATCAATTGTATGTGCATCTTTTTTTCCGGTTGTTGTCCCACTTTTGCATATTTTTTAAAATTGTTCTTTTTTCCTTTGCTTCAGGAAACCAGATCGTGGTATCGAGCTGATGATCTATTTTGGCTTTGTGGATGCGAATCCGCAGAAAGTGGCTCGATTCCTGATCGATCGAAAGGGTCTGGCCAAGCAGATGATCGGAGAATATCTAGGAAACCTGCAAAATCCCTTTAATTCTGCTGTCCTTAGGTGGGCCCTAGAGCTTTGAACTGACTTATGGTTTTTATACTGTTTTTGGTCTAGTTGTAATAAAAACTGTGTTAGGTGAATTTCGAAATAACTTCAATGCTTTTATAACTTATAGGATTTTCTCCAAATTCCGGCCTATTACTTTGTTTTTGGATATATTGTGTTTCGGTCTGTTTTTGGCATTTTGCGTTAAACTGCCTGGTTGCATAGGCTTTCCTGGAGAAATTTGGTTTTCATTTTGAATATTGAATATTTGAATATTATTCATATTGAGCGAAGGGTTGGAGGATATGACATTTTGGCTGCTAATAATTTTTTGATACAAATGTTTTCTGGCTCCGTGCCAATTGTCTTGCTTATGCAATTTTTCTGTAGGCTTTATTTGTCGACGTCTGTGCCAATTTATAATAATGAATCTAATTTGTCTGTTTCTACTGTTTCAGATGCTTTGTAACGGCTGTGGATTTGTCTGGTTTGGAAATCGATGTGGCCCTCAGGCGATTTCAGTCCCTGTTCCGGCTCCCGGGTGAGGCTCAGAAGATTGAACGCATAATGGAGGTACGGTCGTCTGTCAGAAAAGGTTTTCAGCTAACTTTCTCTACGAACTCGTATGTATTTTACAGGCAATATGTACGTATATACGTATCTTGTCTTCTGCTCAATAGAGTCTAGCTTTAAGGCGTTAAAACCTCATATGTATTTTGCATGCGACGAAGGAGCATTTTGTTTCTTCTTGTTTGGATAAACTTTGTCCTATTGTCATTCAAAGTTTTCCGTTTTAAAATTCTATTTTTTCTTTTTTTACAGTCTATTTGCAGTATGCGTGTTTTCAGACATCTTCACTTTTTCTTGTTTTAAGGGCTGTTTTATTTTAAAAAACGGTTTTTTCCTATTATGTTAAACAAAATATACAAAACATACAAAACTTTTGACATTAGTGTCCTGAAAGTTTTATCTGCCACGGTTTCTGAAAAATCAAGAGTGCCTAAAGCATGAATTTTGTTTTTTCTGGAGTTGGAGTACGTATGAAAACACTTTTTTCCGGAATTTGGAATCTTTACAGGGCAATTTATTTGCTACCGTTTTTGAAAAAATTAAGTGTTTCAAATTGGTCAGATTTTGCTGTGTTGATTTTTCTGGTCGATTTCACCCATTGTGGAAAGTATTGTATTGTTACGGTTTCGGTTTTATTTACAAAAGTTTCTGGAGAAATTTTGGTTGAAGAATTTTTCCACAATTTGTAGTGTTTGTAGGATATATCTAACTATATACGTATTTGCGCAGCAAGAAAGTTGTCATACAAACGAAACGGCGTAGCACTATTTCCATGCTTCTGCAAACGTGTTGAATTGAAATGTTTGGAAAATTGAGAAATCAAGTTGAAAATCTTGCTGTACGTAAACTATAGATGGATACACAGTTTTTTATGCATTAATTTACAAAATTTACATGATGAGTGCCTACAAAATTGTCTGTAAACTCAACCTGTGCTAATTTCTAATTTGTTGAACTTGCAATGTTACTCGCTTTTTTGCAGGCTATATCTACTGGGATGACATAATCACTTAATTTTCTGCCTACAAAATGTCTTTTTTTCCAATATTTCATAGTTGGGGGGCTGCACTGACCTGAAAACTTTTTCGCTGAGAGAGAGAGAGATGTAACACCGGTTTTTCGCATCACTTGCTGTGACCTTATATACTAGAGTATACATACAGCTACGTATGTGTTAAGTGCCTATACCTACCTATGTTTATAACGCTTGTATATGCAACAGTATTAGGAATCCTCTGCGCAAAAACTGTACGTACTTAGGCTGCACTTGAGGCAAGTCCTCACAAAGCTAAGCAAATACTCTGAAACTAAAGTCTGACCAAAAATTCTTGGAACCGAACTGTGAGCGGCTGTCATGAGTTAACACTTGAAGGTAGCCTATATGAAGTATATATTTTTAGAACCCTCAAGAGGATGAGATTCCGATAAAGCCACAATATCCGGTCGGTATCCGGTTACCGGATACTAAACCGATAAAAACGCTTCAGATTCGGAAAGTAAATGTTAATTAATCCGCACTCTAGTATGTTGGTCCTTGGACCAAAACATTTCCGAAAATCGGATCACATCCGGTCCATGTCCGGTAACCGGATGTCTAGGTTACAAAAACCGCACAGCAAGATGGGTTGGTCGTACAGCTTCGTTCATTGGATTTTTGAATTCTTCCGGTCGAAATTAGTCTGTATGCCAAATTTCGCCTTTTTTGGAGCATAACTGCGAGATCTATGGTCGTATCCGGTTCGAAAAAACCCGATTAAATTGGTTTTTCCGGTCTGGTGCTCGGGAATCGCCGATAAAAATGTTAATTTTTGGCACAATGAATGTCTGGGAGGCTACCTTCATTTTACCGGTGTCAAAACAATCGAATATCCGGTCGATTTCTGGTTCTGAGCTTTGAAATTTGAAATTTCATGGGCTATTATCTCAGTATCCGGTTGATCCGGAAGTCAACTTATTTCCCTAAAATGATATATATTTGGTCTATCCCTAACAACCCTCAACCTCAATTCATTTCATATCTGCTGTACTTTTTCTATCATGTCGTTTTAAAGATGGTTCAAAAATCAGGTATTTCGCATGCGACGAAGATAAGCGTATGGGATCAAATCTCATATCCGGTCTAACAGTTTGACAAAACAAGCAAAAATCTCCTATTTTTAAAACGCTATGATTCAAACATTACAGCAGATATAAAGTAAATTGAGGTTGAGGCTTGTTAGGGATAGACCAAATATCATTTTAGTCAAGTAATTTGACTTCCGGACCAACCGGATACTGAGATAATAGCCCATAAAATCTCAAGTTTCAAGGCTCAGAACCGGAAATGGACCGGATATTCGATTGTTTTGACACCGGTAAAATGAAGGTAGCCTCCCAGACATTCATTGTGCCAAAAACTAACATTTTTTATCCGCGATTACGGGCACCAAACCGGAAAAACTAATTTTCCGGTTTTTTTTCGAACCGGATACGACCATGATCTCGCAGTTATGGTCCAAAAAAGGCGAAGTTTGGCATACAGACTAATTTCGACCCGAGGAATTCAAAAGTCCAATCAGTGAAGCTGTACGACCAACCCATGTGCGGTTTTTGTAACCTAAACAGCCGGTTACCGGACATGGACCGGATGTGATCCGATTTTCGGAAATGTTTTGGGCCAAGGACCAACATACTAGAGTGTGGATTAATTAGCATTTACTTTCCGAGTCTGAAGCGTTTTTATCGGTTTAGTATCCGGTAACCGGATACCGACCGAATATTGGGGTTTTATCAGTATCTCCTCCTCCTCCTGAGGATTCTAAAAATATATACTTTATATAGGCAACCTTCAAGTGTTAACTCATGACAGCCGCTCACATTTCGGTTCCAAGAATATTTGGCCAGACTTTAGCTACATGTACGCAGTTCACCCACTGCATGAGAATGAGTTGTGAGAGCATATACGTAGTCGAAATGATGAAAAAATCGGTTTACGAAACTATAAATCGACTAAATGCTCAATTTAAGGAATTCATTTATGGAAAAATTTATCTTTGGAATGGGCAAAATCTGCCGGGATGGAAAGCACCCCTCCCCCCCCCCGGCTAGATCTTCGTTTTATGAAATCGACAGTTATAGGTTTGAGTCCCGCCAAGGATTAACCTTTTAGTCTTTTCGTATTTTGTGTTTATGGAATTAGATTGATTAATTCAGTTTGATTTGTCGCTTAGTATATGCCTACCTATGATTAATGTTCTAGTTTTTCTTTTGTGTTTATAAAATTAATTAATTTACTTTCTTATATAGGTGCTGTTTTGGTTTTAAGTATATATTTAGTAATTATTTAATTCATTTTAATTTTCAAACCTTGACTAGGTCTGTGGCTTTTTCCTACAGGGGGGGGGGGGGTTTGGGGCGGCCCCCTGAAATTCGGGCCTTCTCCCTCAGAACTTTAAAATGCCCGAAAAAATAGGGGTTTGAGGGTAAATTTTGAAAACATTTTCCGGCTTCACCGGAGTCTTAGCAATTTTTAAGCAGTTTTAGCTATTTTAAGCTTAAATTTAGGTTAAAAATGGTTAATATTTTAGCTCAGCAGCAAAAAATAGCTATTTTTCAAAAAAAATTTCTCCCCCCCCCAGAAATCCGTGCCCCCAGACCTGGAGAAACCCCCCCAGAAACTTTTGCCTAGGAAAAAGCCAGGGATTGGATTGGTCTAATTTTTTAATTTCTTTTAATTATTCCATTAATCTGGGCTTATTCTAGTGGGGGTGGGGGGTGGTCGGCCCCCCAATAAACACCCGTCCCCCCAAAAAATCTTCCCCCCCCCCCCAAAAAATCTCCCCCCCCAAAAAATCGCCCCCCCCAAAACAAGTGGGTGCCCCTTTTGGCACCAACTTTTGCCCTGAAAAAATCGCTCAGAAGGCCAAATTTTCAAAAATTTTCCTCGCCGGAGATTTTTAGTCGATGTTTGCCTATTTAAGCACTATTTTTGCACTAAAAATTAACTTGTTTGGGGGTTACTATAAAAACAGCGCTATTTTTTTAGCATGTTTTTAGAAAAATTTTGAAAAAGTTTCGCCCCTCCCCCAAGAATGACTCGCCCCCCGAGGGCCCCCCCACAGAGCCCCCCCAAGAAAAATTCCCTAGAATAAGCCCAGTTAATTGCTGCTTGTTTCATTGTAGGTGTTTGCCAGTCGCTATTGTGATCAGAACCCAACGGTAATCAGCCAGTTCAAGAGTCCGGACACCGTTTTTGTGCTTGCCTTTGCCATAATCATGCTCAACACTGACCTACACTCACCCAATGTCAAACAGGATCGAAAGATGAAGCTGGAAGATTTTATCAAAAATTTGAAAGGTGGGAGAGAGGTTTAATTTTTACGTAGGTGAGGTCATAAAGAGGGTGGAAAAAGAAAGTCTGAATATGAGGTTGGGGCGACATGGGAATAGAGGACTGGAATAATGTTTTTGCCGATTTCAGCCGGTTTTTGAGAAAAGGGGTTTCAAATTTCTGAACTCGACGGTTTTCACTTTTAAATTTTCCTTAGGTTCGTCTTTAGGTCAGTCCATGACATAAATGTTTCAGTTTATGTGTTTTTCGGTTAACTCGGTGGTATATATTTTTCCATTATTTTTCAGCTTTTGTTTTTTATTTTTGGCCTGCTTTTTATTTCTATTTTTATTTCTATATTTCATTTTTATCTTATTTCTAGGAATTGACGGTGGCTCCGACATTGATCCCAACTATCTGGCCGGGATCTATGCCCGGGTTCGTGAGTGCGAATTCCGACCCGGAAATGATCACGTGACCCAGGTTATGAAGGTGGACCGAACAGTGATCGGGAAAAAACCGGTATGCGACTTTAGGAAATTATGCAAATTAGGTTTTGTTTCATTTGAAAAGTTTTTCTATCGGGTTTCTGGCTTTTTCCTAGGCAAAAATTTCTGGGGGGGGAGTCTGGGGGGGGAGAGAAATTTTTCAAAAATGCTTAAAAAATAGCTATTTTCTTGCTGCTGAGCTACAAAATTAACGATTTTTAACCTAAATTTAAGCTGAAAATAGCTAAAAATGCTTAAAACTGCCTAAAAATCCGGCGAAGCCGGAAAAATTTTTCAAAATTTACCCTCAACACCTTGTTTTTCCGGGCGCTTTAGAGTTCTGGAGGGGAAGGCCCCAATCCTGGGGGGGCGATTCGGGGGGGGGGGGACTCAAGTCGGGGGGGGGCCGATTTGTGGAGGGGGGGCGCCCCCCACCCCACCCCCTGTAGGAAAAAGCCAGGTGTTTTGTGCTAAAGTTTATTTAGGGGGTCTTTTTGCTTTCTGACGACTGACATTTAACCCTCAATAAAACAAACCGTTTGTATGTAATTGTTTTGTATAAAAAAATGTCTGGAACTGCCAGGAATTAAATCCCATATCTTTCGATCTGCAGTTCAGAGTGCTAACCATTACACCACCACAGTCTCGTGAGGGCAAGAAAGTGCAAATGTCAACATCAATTGTAATCTCTTGTCGGTTTTGCAGTATTTATTTATTTTCACGTTATTTGTTTTAATTTTATTTATTTTTGCTTACATTTTGCTTTCTTTTTTCTTATCTAGCAACTGGCAGTACCACATCGCCGGCTAGTCTGCTACTGTCGTGTTTATGAAGTTAGCGATCCGAAAAAGAAACAGCCCTCCGGTGCCCATCAAAGGGAAATATTCCTGTTTAATGATATGATCTTGGTGAGATTTAGGTTTAACTTTAATTTAAAAAATGAGGTTATCAGATTTTGGAATTTTCTCATGACTTAGTAGGCTTACTCATTTAGCTCAAAACTGTGTTAAGTGTAAACTCAAACTTTGCTGTTGGATGATAACCAACCCAAGTACTGAGAAAGGATTACCTTAAAATATTTGATGGTGATGACATTTTCAGGATAAACTTGGATAAAACTGAAATGTTTGCCATACTGTTTGGGCAGTTGTTCCCTTGATTCCGGTTCCGAAAACTTCAGAATTAATTTTCTTGGTATTTTTCAATTTAATATCTGATGACCGCTAACATTTAATCTTTTAGATCACGAAATTGTTGAGTAAGAAGAAGAGCGGGGTAACCTACAGCTATCGGAGCAGTCATTCCTTGGTTGGGATGCAGGTCCATCCTTTTAAGACTCAGTGTAAGTCACTGCCTGTCGCTTTTCATTAATTCTTGCCGGGTTTTTGTTTAGGTGAAAAAAGTGAGATTCCGACAACTGAGATTAACACGTGTTTGCAGGGATTTTCTCTAGGCGGTGGTGGGAAATTTGTAGAGGAAGACACTTAAAGTGGTTGGACATAAAATCGTGCAAAATTATTAAAAATGCTTTGAAATCAGCATGTTCTCTACATAACCTAACCTATAAAGCTGGTCAAAATGCAGTTTTAGTAGCAAAATCGACAATTTCAGACCGGATCATCCCGGAAAATGTCCGAAATTTTTTAGAAATTCACCAGAAGTTCTTTTAGAACTGGTCCCTTAAAGTAAGTAGGGAGCGAAGTGATATAAGGAACCCTTGCTCCGCCCCCGAACCCCCCCCCCCCTCTACCAAGCCTGTGTTAGGTGTTAATTAACACTGTGCCCTTCCCTCCCCCGCTATTGCATACTGGGTATTCTAATAGCTAGTGACAGATTTTCGCTTTCGTTTGGCAGTTCTGCTTAGTTAGTTCCAGCTATGAACATTATTGAATTCGGTTTTTGCCAGAATTGAATTGACTGAATTTTTGTGGTTTTTAAGGTTTTTTCCTAACTGAAGCTGTAGCTTTATTTTGTGAGACTGAAACCCTTTCTTTGCTGTATTTTTAGACTATCCCTATGGCCTTAGAATCACGCATACCCTGGAGAATAAGATCTTACTGTTCAATGCGCGTCAAGAGGATGATCGCCTGAAATTTATGGAAGATCTGAAGGAATCTATCATTGAGGTTGGTCCTCCTCCCTTGAACTGACCCAAAGGTTTTTGTAGGACCCCCGCTACTTACATAGTTCGTAATCACTTTTGTTCGGAGCCTTTTTGGCGGGCGAGGTGAAAGAGTAGGCTTAAAATCTTTTAATTTCCTCCAGACAAGTTGAATTACATAAACTGTTTAAACTCTTTTAAGTCGTTTAGCTTGCTGCGCAAAAAGGCCCTCAGATAGCTGTGACGTTGCAGTTTCTGTTGGCTTGATCGGTATAAACTCTTGTACACAATGAGTCACTTATTGCAGTTTCAGCTCTGAGATTTGAGCTCTGAGATTTGAGCTCTGAGATTTGTTGAAATAAGATATCGTGATCCTTTTAATACAAAACGGTAACCCTGAAATGTTTGTTTAAATTTAATTCATTGGACTAAATAGTCTTTATATTATAATTTCTGTACTATACTTATTTTAGAGCGATGAAATGGAGGCCCTACGCATAGAGCAGGCCCTTGAGGGTCAAAAGTGGTGGCTCAACTCTGCCTCCGCTGCTAATCCTCTTAATCCGCCTAATCCCCCGGGTGGGGGTTCCCGAGTCGGTTCCCTGGGTCGGGGCGAGAATCGGGATTCCGGCTTTTCGGAATTGGACTCGGGTGAAGTCCCAGCCACCAACGTGGGGGCTGGTGCGGGTGGGGCGGGTCCTTCCGGACCCGTTGGCTCTCAGTCGGTTGGTAATCTCAAGAGTGGGTCACTTTTGGACCCGACCCCCTCTGCTCAGGGACCGTCCTCCGGTGGTCAACAATCCCCGCGTCCCGACCAACCCGCTCGCCGGCAGCCGAATGGTCTGGAACGGAGAGCCAGTCTCAACAGTTTGGATAGTGGAATGGTGGGTTGATTAATTACGAATTAATTGGTTAGGTTGTTAATTTAGGATTAATTAAGCTGCTGTCTTATTATTAATTTATTAAGGGTATATTGGTAAGCTTAACCCGTAAGCTGATCCGACTTAAATCCTTTTGGCAGATTAACTGAAGGATTTTGAATGTGCAGTTTTGGACCTCACCCCCCCCCCTCTCCCAATTTGTATGAAGTTGTAAACTTAATTTCCACTTTTCTGGTTTTACTGACAGCAGTGCTCGTGCGGTTCCTACTTTTCCTACTTTTTTCCTACTTTTTTCCAGATTCCTACTTTTTTCCTACTTGAGGCCAAAAATTCCTACTTTTTCCTACTTTTTCCCTATACTGGTAAATTTATTATATATTAACTTTAGTTTTCTGCGTAATTTTACGAAAATTTCGCGCCTGCGGCACGGAAAGTTTGATTTTAATGCTTACCTTATTCGCTGAAAAATTACACTCTTTGAACATCTTTTATTCTGCAGGCCGTGACATGTGTTTGCGAAACAAGACTGGGCTAGCCTGTTTTTACGTTGAGTATATATAGCCTCTTGCTAGAATTATGTATACTTCTTGTAGTGCTGCGTGAAGGGCAAGTCTAAAAAAGGGCTAAGTATATTGTGCTCAAAATTGCCATAATGCATGCACAGTATATACTAATTTTAAGGCAGTTTCGCATCGCAATCGCTGTGCTTCCACCCGTGTAGGCTATATAATAGAACAGCACACTTGGAGCTCGTCTCACTTTGGTGCAAAGGCTGCCATGCCGTTGTTTTTGCATGGAATATATACTTGTGCTGTTTGCCGTTTGCTGCTCCTCGGGCTGGCTAGCCGCCAGATATGGCAACGCCGAGGCCGACGGAGCATTTTCTAAAAAGGAGGAGACGTCAGCTGTCGTGATGTCGACCACGCTTTGAGTTGAGACTCCTGGCAACTTAGTTGAGTTGTTTTTGACCAACCTTACGGGGCCAGTTTCCTGGCTAACGCTTTGCACCGTCGGGTGATGATCATCACCTTGTGACTGGCATTTTTTAGGGTTTTGAAAGTTGGGGGGCTTCCGAAAAGTGGGGGGGGGGGCGAGTCCAAGGTATAAAATACCAAAATTTTTAGCGAAAAATTAGCATTTTTTAGGTAAAAACACAAAAAATCGCTATTTTAAGCTTAAAATTAACTTATAAGTCCATAAATTAGCTAAAACTTCAGAAAATTTTTGAAAATTTGACCTCAAAAACTTAATTTTTCGACACTTTTGGGCGACCCCCAAAAAAGTGGGGGGGGGGGGGGCTTGCCGAAAAGTGGGGGGGGGTGAAAGTGGGGGGGGGGCTCCGAAAAGTGGAGGGGGAAGCCGAAAAGTGGGGGGGCCCACTCCCCCCCCACTAAAAAATGCCAGTTGTGATGATCATCACCTTGTGATGTCCAATGCAGCAAACACGACAAATTTTAATAACGAGAATGCAAAAACAATCAACTTGAAATTTTTGAATTTGGCTTTTGATTTTTGCACGGTACGGGCACGGTTCTTATTCTTGCAGATATATAGCTTTGTGTAGCATAGTTAGGAACGACACATTTCAATCCGAAGATTATTCCCTGTATTTTTGAAGATTTCAAGCTTCGCGGGGTTTAGATTTTAATTTTAAAGATATGTTTGCATTTTGGAAGTATTTTACTTGATTAACTTGGCTTGATCTTAAGCTTTTCTCGTCAGCTTGGCTTGAAAAGTGTCAACTGCCCAGTTTTTGTTCCAAAATTGTGTTCTTTGAAACGCATTTCTTGGAAAAGAACAAATTTTAAAAATGAACAAAAAGTTAAATTTGGTTAAGGTTAAAGAAAAAACAAAGTAGGTCCGTCATATGAGTGGAATAATGTCATGCGGTTCAAGGCATTTGGGTGAAGCGGTGAGATGTGGAAGAGGGTTTTGATCCTAATCCATGTCCTGCTTCTGCGGCACGAAAATGTAGCAAATTTTTGAGAATTTAATAGACTTATTTATGCACAAAAAATGTGTATATATGCATTTAAAGATATTAAATGGAGCATTATCTGAAATTAATTTTTCAGGCAATGTGTAATAATTGTATTGTAATAATGTAATAATATCACATAGACATCAATTGCTTTGATGCCTTTCCTTTTTTCGGTTAAACGTCAAAGTGCGTAGATCGGGGTTTTCTAGAATAGAGTGCATTAACACAATCAAGTTATTAACTAACTACGCAGCACTCAACAATTACCTATGTTAAAGCTCATTTTTTTGGCGAAATTTCTACTTTAAAATTCCTACTTTTTTTGCAAAATTCCTACTTTTTGTTCCTACTTTTTCCTATTTTTTTTGAAGAAAATTCCTACTTTTATTCCTACTTTTCCAAAATTGGTGCGCACGAGGACTGTGACAGTGGGTTTGTTATAACAACTTTTGGTTTTCACTCGCTTGTAATAATGGAATGAAAGACCGGATGATTAATAAATTTTC
Source organism: Trissonchulus latispiculum (assembly GCA_030248195.1). Classification (NCBI taxonomy): domain Eukaryota; kingdom Metazoa; phylum Nematoda; class Enoplea; order Enoplida; family Ironidae; genus Trissonchulus; species Trissonchulus latispiculum. The sequence continues at coordinate 230,703 of JASAND010029336.1, read as the reverse complement.
GAAATTTTGACCAGAATACCTTATAATTTGGCAATTCCTGGACACCTCAATGGTGAGGGAGTAGTATCCCCCTCGCCCCCCCCCGTCCCTCACTAAAATACTCCCAAATTGTACCTAGAAATTTCTTTTCTACTGCTTTAAGTTGTTTAATAATTAGTTTTTTCTGTTTCAGTCCTCCACAGCCAGCACAGGAAGTCGTGACTCCTCGCCCCAAGTGACACCCAATCCCGCCGGGGGCGCGGCCGCGTCCTCTAGCACCCCCAGTGCCCACCCCCAGCACCCCGCGGGCCAGCTGACCCCACTGGTCTTGAGCGATAAAGACTCCACCCCTAGGGTCCCCGTCCCACCCACCGGCTACTATGCTAACGGACCGGCCCTTTATGATTCGGTCTATGGCACCCCTTCCCCCCAACAACAACAGCAGCAGCAATATAAACCTGCCTCTCAAGTTTGATGGAAAAGATTTCCTGGGAAGATAAAATCATAGTCACTATTTTGTTTTGCATTTTAGCTACTGCTTTTGGATCTTTAGGTACCAGTTTTTTATTTCTATCCTCTGCTGAAATTTCTGCGTAATGGTGGTAGCATCTTTGAACCAATTTTGTCTAATACGTAGAGTATAGCAACTTTGAGGCTGTGGGATATATTCTTAAGACTTATGCAATGTAATGTTTTTAGTTGACAGAGCGGCAATGTTATCTGAGCTAAAATTTCACCAAATAAAAAATTTAGATATTTTATTTAGATATTCTAAATTTTCCGACTTTCTTGTTGAAATCTGAATTCATCTCTACGGCCGCTTAGATTCAATCGACCTTGTGCTCAACAAATGGCATTAACTTTTGGAAAGAATTTGTAGGTTTTTTCATTTTTCGTCAAAAAAGATTTCAGCATCTTTTTGCGAAGTGGTTCCATTTTTTGTTGTCGCTTTCCCCATATTTCTGTCTCACCCGCGTTATTTCTGATATGATGATAACAAAAAAATTTTTGAATGTTAAGTTTAAATTTTAGTCGATGTGTTTTTTCAGATTAAATATATATCTGTATACCTTTCAAGTCCCTGGTGTCAAGATTTCACCTAAATTTTCAAATTTTCTAATTTTGGTTAATACGTAGTTATTAATTTATATCTCAAAAAAACGAGGAACTTTAACCTTTTATGTTGACCTATCTTTTATTTTTATTGTGTTTCTTTTTTATTTCTTTATGTCAAACGTAGTCAATTATTTGAGTCGGTCTTCGCTATGGTGAAGCTAATCATTGTAATCTTATGTATATATATAATAAGGAATTTCTATCGGCTGGAAAGTGTTTATATGTAGTAAATTTTATATTATGTAATTATTTTACAGTTATATACCTTTAGTACAGGTACTTGTATATTTAATTTATATGGTACGTACATACAAATATATATTTAATTTGTGCTTCCATTGAGGATACCTATTTTGGTTTTTAATGTAAAAAAATTCCCAGGTTTAATTTGGATTCTAATTTGATATTTGATAGTGGTTAATTCATATCTGATTGCGTACTAGTAATTTTTTATTTCTAAAATTACTTTGTGTTTCGCAACTAATATTAAAATTTATTTTAATGATTTTATACTCATTTAATTTACTGCCTTCAATCTGTTCATTTCTATACTATCATGTTTGATCTGTAACAATTTTGATTTTACTCAGATAGTTCATTTTTGTTACTGTATTTTTGGATCTGTATAAGACTCGTGGCATTCCCACCAGTTTCACAGTAAATTTTTCTTATTTCTGTCTTGTATTCAGTCGGGTAGAGCGGTTATTTAGAGACAGTGAGTGTTTGCCGTCTGGGCATGCTTAGTCTTGTTCCCGTAGCGAGAAGCCTCCGGTCCGGCCCGTAAAGGGTTATAAGTTCGCTCGTTTAAGGCCAGGCCAGCCCTGCCCCTAGCTCAGCATTTGTGACTGGAAGTCTGTAAGAAACATTGTCCAAAGTGCCAAGTTAATCCAGTTCGAAGATCATCGTGAAAATGTAGAAGCCGGTGCATATTTCTCCAGTCCAGCTTTCAACTTTGGCTACGTCACTGTGCTGCAGCAGCTTTCAGCGTCCCTGAATGTGTGGTACAGCTGCAAAGGAAGCAGTGTTGGCTTCTGGTCCAAATTTTCGAACCCGGGTTCTCGTACCCGTACCCGACCAGATCCAAAATCCGGGTGATAGTCGGATAAACTGAATCTCCAGCAGTGATGATAATACACAAAGATTTAGAAGTTTCCTATGCTACAATAAGAAAAGTAGTGTTGTTTCAGTAGCCCATTTTAGTTTCAGTTTCAGTCGACAACCTAAGTTAATTTCAGTTTCAGTCAGATACCAAAAATAATTTCAGTTTTAGTTTCAGTTTCAGTCGCCATCCCAAATTAATTTCAGTTTCAGTTTCAGTTTCAGTCGGTGACGCAAAATAGTTTCAGTTTCAGTCGGCAAGGCAAAATAGTTTCAGTTTCAGTCCGAGTATTAAAATAGTTTCAGTTAAAGGAAGTCATAGCAAAAAAATTAAAATTTCAGTTTCCAAATGTATTTGGTATTTAAAATTGTTGAAGCGCAGTCTTATTTTTATATCCAAGCTTATTGTGTTGTACATTTTACGGGGACAGAAACCCCTGCAGTGCGTTAATTGCCTTTTTCCACTGAAGTCAAAACTCAAAGACAATACAGAGCTGAGAAGGGTAGGTCAAAGGCAATGACTTCAGCAACTGTCCCCGTAAAATGAATAGAAAAGTGAAATCTGTCCCCGCACGCTAAACAGACTTCATGAAAATGACATTTTAATTACACTGAGAAAAGAACGACATGCTTAACTTACAAAACTCCTGTTTTTCAAGGAACATGCACTAAAACTGCCTATATAAGTAAAATCAAAACTTTACATCATAAAATTTCCATACAACTGAAAAAGTGACAGTGCATTCTGCATTGTAAACCTTGGATCTCTTTAACTTTATCCCCTCAACAAAAGTTGATCAACTTCAAAGGATTATTGCAAGAGATCAACAGAACTTTAGAGCATAATATATACATCGTTGGAATGCTCGAGATGTGCTCTATTTGATGGTGTAAAGCAGCTTGCTGTAACTTGCTGCTATAAAAAGTTAAGCTTAAAAGACTACAGTACTACAGCTTTATTAAGCTTAACTTTTTATAGCAGCAAGCTACAGCAAACTGCTTTACACCATTAAATAGAGCACATCTCGAGCATTCCAACGATGTATAAATCATGCCTAAAGTTCTGTTGATCTATTGCAATAATCCTTTGAAGTTGACCAACTTTTGTTGGGGGGGGGATAAAGTTAGAGATCCTAAACTTTATATATTAGTTAAGATTAAATAACTATTAAATAGTTGTGTCATTTTTAAATTATTTTTTCTATTACATCAAATTAAAAGTTAATTAAAAAATAAAACTCCAAAAATCATTTTAAATATATATTTAAATTTGTCAATAAATTGAAATTTAAATATTTAAAACTATTAACTTAACGAAAGTTTTAAATTTTCCTAAACCCCATTTAGTATGCGGGGACAGATTGTACTTGCCTATTCATTTTACTTGGACAGTCGTTAAGGTCATTGCCTTTGACCTACCCCTTCTCAGTTCTCTATTGTCTCTGAGTTTTGACTAAGTGGAAGAAAGGCAATTAACGCATTGCAGGGGTTTCTGTCCCCGTAAAATGTACAACAGCCAATTTCAGTTTTAGTTTCAGTTTCAGTCGCCGGTCCAAATTAATTTCAGTTTCAGTTTCAGTTTCAGTCGGAGACGCAAAATAGTTTCAGTTTCAGTCGGTGATGCCAAACAGTTTCAATTTCAGTCCCTCGTTTTAGAATAGTTCCAGTTTTAGCCCGGCTTTTTCAGTTGAAGTCATCAACAAAAAGAGAAATTTTAGTTTCCGCATATTTGGAATTTAAAACTGCTGAACCTGCAGTTTTATTTCATATCTCAGCTTCTATGTCAGTTCTGAGTAATACAGTTTCAGCTAATATAGTGTACTGATGTAGTGTTTCTTTGTTTCCTGTCTAGCAACTGGCAGTACCGCATCGCCGGCTAGTCTGCTACTGTCGTGTCTATGAAGTTAGCGATCCGAAAAAGAAACAGCCCTCCGGTGCCCATCAAAGGGAAATATTCCTATTTAATGATATGATCTTGGTGAGATTTTAGGTTTAAGTTTAATTTTACAAAATGAAGTTACCAGGTTTTAGAACTTTCTCACGACTTAGTAGGCTTACTGGAAACTCATTTACCTCAAAAATATGTTGAGTATAAATTCAAACTTTGCTGTTGGATGATAACCAACCCAAGTACTGACAATGGATTACCTTAATATTTGATGGTGATAACATTTTCAGGATAAACTTGGATAAAACTATGTAGGATCACCTATAAAACTGAAATGTCTGCCAGACTGTTGGGCTGTTTGTTCGTTTGATTCCGGTTTTGAAAATTTTTGAATCAATTTTTATGGTTTTTTTCAATTTAATATCTTATATCCGCTAACATTATTTAATCTTTTAGATCACGAAATTGTTGAGTAAGAAGAAGAGCGGCGTGACCTACAGCTATCGGAGCAGTCATTCCTTGGTTGGGATGCAGGTCCATCCTTTTAAGACTCAGTGTAAGTCGCCATCAGAAATCTTAGGGTAAAGGTAAAGGTTTACCCCAGGAGATTATCTCCGTCTATATCTCCGTCCTGCCACAGGACATGGGGTGCCGGTGCTCATCCCCGGATTCTCAGCCGTAGAGCCAGGAGTGTCACCTCAAATGATGACTGCATACGTGGAAGGGGGGGCCTGCCCTTCTACACAGACTCCTGTTACCTTCCCACCGTAGTGGTACCCATTTACCGACCAGTTAAGGATGGATAGCTGGGTTGGCTAGAGTCGAGACAGCTTTGTGGCTTCTTGGGATCGAACCACCGACCGTAAGATCGGGACGTCTCACCAGCGCCTTAGACCACTCGGCCATTACGTACATATTTTAATCTTGGATTTCATTATATAGGCTTCTATAGAGATGGCAGGGTTTTCTTTAGTACTCGACCCCCCCCCAACTTTTTTGGGCTTCCTCACTTACTATAAGGTGCCCAGTAAATGCCAAGTTTTAAGGATTTTGGTCAAAATTTCCAAAACTTTTCCTTCGTCGCCTGAACTTTTCAGTATAAAATCGTCTATTTTGGTACTAAACTTTGATTTTGGAGTTAAATTTTAGCTTAGTTATAGCAGTGTACGTAGAAAACACGCAGTTTTACCGTATTTTTAGCATTCGTAGCCCATTTTATTCCCATCCCCCCCACTTCTCCCCCCAATTACTTGGTCTAGGGAAAACCCAGGTTTGGGGTGGGATGAGTCTCTAGACCTCTTATTGGTTGTTCGCTGGACACAGACTAACCCGGAGGACTTTTATCTACAATATTAATCAGAGGACGGTAGCTAAACCGGTATTTTATGAGAAGACTGACTTTTTTACACTTTTTTGTTGTTGAAATTGCATTTTTGTATATTAAGTTTTTTCTGCTATTCTTTTGTACATATTTCAGACTATCCCTATGGCCTTAGAATCACGCATACCCTGGAGAATAAGATCTTACTGTTCAATGCTCGGCAAGAGGATGATCGTCTGAAATTTATGGAGGATCTGAAAGAATCTATTATTGAGGTTGGTCACCCTGCTTATGAATTATTACTGATTAATTATTAATTAAACATTTATAAGGAACCCCTTGCAGTCCTAGCTGGAATACGCGTATACGTACGTAGCTTCAGCGTAGAATCGTGTTGACTTCTCGAACATAATTGTAGCAATCTTGAAGTCATTGCATTGGATAATGGATGTTCAGGGTTGTATGTGGCTGAGTGGTAGTGCGTTAGACTTCAGATCGGTCCACTGGTTGGTTCGATCTCCGACCGCCCCCTTTGAATTTTTTGGACATCTTTCAAGTGGGGGTGCCAACCTTCTACAAAGTCTGGTCATAGTTTAAATTATTTTTTAGGATTCAGCTAAAATACTTTTTGTACTTCCTGTACTATTTTAGAGCGATGAAATGGAAGCCCTACGCATCGAGCAGGCCCTTGAGGGTCAAAAGTGGTGGCTCAACTCTGCTGCCTCCGCCGCTAATCCTCTTAATCCGCCTAATCCCCCGGGTGGGGGTTCCCGTGTCGGTTCCCTGGGTCGGGGCGAGAATCGGGATTCCGGCTTTTCGGAACTGGACTCGGGTGAAGTCCCAGCCACCAACGTGGGGGCTGGGGCAGGTGGGGCGGGTCCATCCGGACCCGTTGGCTCTCAGTCGGTTGGTAATCTCAAGAGTGGGTCACTTTTGGACCCGACCCCCTCTCCTCAGGGACCGTCCTCTGGTAGTCAACAATCCCCACGGCCCGATCAGCCGGCCCGCCGGCAGCCGAATAGTCTGGAACGGAGAGCCAGTCTCAACAGTTTGGATAGCGGAATGGTGGGTTGATTAATTACGAATTAATTGGTTAGGTTGTTAATTTAGGATTAATTAAGCTTCTGCCTTATTATTAATTTATTAAGGATATATTGGTAAACTTATCCCGTAAGCTGATCCGGCTTATATCCTTTTGGCAGATTAACTGAAGGATTTTGAATGTGCAGTTTTGGACCTCACCCCCCCCCTCTCCCAATTTATATTACAAAACCGTTTCACTCGCTTGTAATAATGGAATGAAAGACCGGATGATTAATAAATTTTCGAAATTTTGACCAGAATACCTTATAATTTGGCAATTCCTGGACACCTCAATGGTGAGGGAGTAGTATCCCCCTCGCCCCCCCCCGTCCCTCACTAAAATACTCCCAAATTGTACCTAGAAATTTCTTTTCTACTGCTTTAAGTTGTTTAATAATTAGTTTTTTCTGTTTCAGTCCTCCACAGCCAGCACAGGAAGTCGTGACTCCTCGCCCCAAGTGACACCCAATCCGGCTGGGGGCGCGGCCGCGTCCTCAAGCACCCCCAGTGCCCACCCCCAGCATCCCGCGAGTACCCCCGCGGGCCAGCTGACCCCGCTGGCCTTGAATGATAAAGACTCCACCCCTAGGGTCCCCGTCCCACCCAGCGGCTACTATGCCAACGGACCGGTCCTTTATGATTCGGTCTATGGCACCCCTTCCCCCCAACAACAACAACAGCAGCAATATAAACCTGCCTCTCAAGTTTGATAGAAAAGATTTCCTGGGAAGAAAAATTCATAGTCACTATTTTGTTTTGCATTTTAGCTACTGCTTTTGGATCTTTAGGTACCAGTTTTTTGTTTCTATCCTCTGCTGAAATTTCTCTGTAATGGTGGTAGCATCTTTGAACCAATTTTGTCTAATACGTAGAGTATAGCAACTTTGAGGCTGTGGGATATATTCTTAAGACTTATGCAATGTAATGTTTTTAGTTGACAGAGCGGCAATGTTATCTGAGCTAAAATTTCACCAAATAAATAATTTAGATATTTTATTTAGATATTCTAAATTTTCCGACTTTCTTGTTGAAATCTGAATTCATCTCTACGGCCGCTTAGATTCAATCGACCTTGTGCTCAACAAATGGCATTAACTTTTGGAAAGAATTTGTAGGTTTTTTCATTTTTCGTCAAAAAAGATTTCAGCATCTTTTTGCGAAGTGGTTCCATTTTTTGTTGTCGCTTTCCCCATATTTCTGTCTCACCCGCGTTATTTCTGATATGATGATAACAAAAAAATTTTTGAATGTTAAGTTTAAATTTTAGTCGATGTGTTTTTTCAGATTAAATATATATCTGTATACCTTTCAAGTCCCTGGTGTCAAGATTTCACCTAAATTTTCAAATTTTCTAATTTTGGTTAATACGTAGTTATTAATTTATATCTCAAAAAAACGAGGAACTTTAACCTTTTATGTTGACCTATCTTTTATTTTTATTGTGTTTCTTTTTTATTTCTTTATGTCAAACGTAGTCAATTATTTGAGTCGGTCTTCGCTATGGTGAAGCTAATCATTGTAATCTTATGTATATATATAATAAGGAATTTCTATCGGCTGGAAAGTGTTTATATGTAGTAAATTTTATATTATGTAATTATTTTACAGTTATATACCTTTAGTACAGGTACTTGTATATTTAATTTATATGGTACGTACATACAAATATATATTTAATTTGTGCTTCCATTGAGGATACCTATTTTGGTTTTTAATGTAAAAAAATTCCCAGGTTTAATTTGGATTCTAATTTGATATTTGATAGTGGTTAATTCATATCTGATTGCGTACTATTAATTTTTTATTTCTGAAATTACTTTGTATTTCACAACTAATATTAAAATTTATTTTAATGATTTTATACTCATTTAATTTACTGCCTTCAATCTGTTCATTTCTATACTATCATGTTTGATCTGTAACAATTTTGATTTTACTCAGATAGTTCATTTTTGTTACTGTATTTTTGGATCTGTATAAGACTCGTGGCATTCCCACCAGTTTCACAGTAAATTTTTCTTATTTCTGTCTTGTATTCAGTCGGGTAGAGCGGTTATTTAGAGACAGTGAGTGTTTGCCGTCTGGGCATGTGTGGAATATCAGTCAGTTAGACGTGCTAAGCCTAAGTATAAGGATCTTAAAATTACAGTAATCTTCTAAATTCTACAGTACTTCTACAGTATTTTACAGTAATCTTCTAGATTTTACAGTATTGCTACAGTAGGTCTACAATAGTCTGCTCTACAGTGTGAAGTTGGCAGTACATGTTTAGAAATGGTTATACTGTAGGTTTGTGATGTGAATATAATAAGGAAACTAGTATTTAAGATAACAGATGTTCAAAATTGTACTTTCATTTGACAAACAATCAATCTTTCTTTACTCGTGTGCAGGTTGGCTTTTATTGATTGACTGACACTATATAAGGTCTGTCCAAAACTAGTTCGGTGCAGTCTAGTTGGGGTATTCAGTGTTGAGAGGTCGGGACTGTCCGTTTGTCCGCCATTATAGTATTTTGTGCTGCTAGTTAGGCATAAAATTCTGTATTTACTGTGAATAACAGTATTATTTGAAGTCTGGCTAAGTTGTCAATTTTAATTGTTATTGTTGAGTAAAAACTAATTCCGTGTATCTTATATCTTAGGGTGGAGGAGAATTAGGGCTTGAACTTAGTTTTTAGCATCACACACCTTAGACCTGAACCTGCACTTAGCTTTCTAAATTCACACGAAGTCCGGTCTTTATTTCGATATCTACACGCGCATATAGGACCAACTTTTACCGGTTACTGGTTCTGCCTCCATGATCCAGCTCGGCTCCTGGTCTCTCTACGCTGTCCTTTTCAGGCGAAGGAGGCGTCCAAGCATTTTACGAAGGGGTGGTTCAAACCTGAGTGCCCCTATCGTCAGTTTTGGGAACACCCCAAGAACCACGTCCGGGCCATTACGATGCTGGATATCCTCCGGGCGAAGGCACTGGCGTCCACAGAACTGGTAGATTGGCTCCGTCAGTCGGGCGTCCGTATCTTGGTGGAGGCATCTTCTGACCCATATTGGGGAGTTGGTCAGAATAAGGAGCAGCTACAACATCTGGGACCGGATGGCACTCGCCAGCTGGCTTTTCTGGCTCCGACGCCCACTCACCAGAATTGGATGGGCAAACTTCTGATGATGCTTCGTCAAGAGCTCTTTCCCGGCATCTATGCTCAAACCCGGGAATGGTTGGCCCAACGCCAGCATAAGGATCAGCGGGCCGCAGAGCTGGCCTACTCACGTCGGGCTCAGTAGTTGTTGTTTTGTTGTTGAGGTTGTTTATTGAGTTTTTTAATTGGGGCGTGCTGGGTTTTGCACTGTAAATTTTATGTGTCCTTTTCAATTGATTACTTTCTTCTTTTGTGTCTTTCTCGAATTTCTCTCCTCGATTAAATTTACTCTACCTTTTGCGGTTTTACCTTCTCTTCTCTTGATTAAATTTAAACCATCTCTGCTCTCTTTTCTGCTTTTCTTTAAATTGATCTTTATTCTTTCCGCGCATTTAAATTCAATTCCTTGATCTCTTTCGTTTTCCTTCCGGAATGTAAAATTTTTGCTTCTTTCTTTCCTTGCGTATACTTTTCTTTTGCCTCCGGGTTCATCCTACCCAGTACGCCCTGCACCTAAATTTCTTTTCCTTGAATCAGGGGGGGATTCATGGCCCGTGGCTTCTTGGGGAGACCGAGCGGCTACGGACCCTGTCTCCTTTCCCCGTAGTGTCTCCCGTGGGTCCGGGGCACGGAGTCTGGCACCTTTTAGGAGCGACCGACCGGTGTTCAGGCTTCGGCTGCCTCGGCTCACCCTCAGTTTTAGCCTCTATAAATTAACTCTCTTTTTAACTCTTATATATAATGGTTTTATTCAATATTTCGAGTTTCACTTTTAATTTTCGGGTACAGTTCGGGCCATGTTTTGTATTTTTCTGTTGTGTTTTCTTTTGTTTTTGCATAATCCATGTCTTAATCCCTTTTTCTGTGTGTTGTAGGTTGTTTGTTTGGTTGTGCGGTCCGTCCCCGTCCCCTCTTTTGTCGTGCCTAGGAGTGCCTCCCCTTCTGATGACGATGCCGGCGGCGGATGTTTGGTTGTCTGGTTCCTTCCGGAGGTGGTCTGGTTGTGGAGTGGCGGCGCTTGCTTGCTCGGTGCCTGCTTGGTTGGACTATTCGCCGCCTCTAGTCACTGAGATGTGCTTTCCGGTGCTATCAGGAGCGCTTGGGTGCTCCGGAGCTGTCTGTGAACTGTTTGGGGCTATTGCCTTGCTAGCCTCCGTCCCGGTGTTGTGTGCCTGGCAGATGCCAGTCTTATTTCTGGTGCCTTCTGTGAACTGTTGGGACTTTCGTGCCTTTCTGTCTGGGCTGCTCGGCGGTTCTTCCGGCTGTACGGGACTGTCTGGATTCTTTTTCCGGATGTCTTCTGATGCCCAGGACTGTGTCTACTCGGTCCGTCGGCCGAATTCTGTTGATGGCCTTGCCCTCCGCAGCACACCATTCTGCTCCGGAGACTGTTCTGGATGTTGTGAAGTTGCCGGCATCCGATGTTGGTCCTCTCCCCGGCACTCTTAGAGACACTAGGACCGGTTATATTTGTTTGCTTTAACTGTTTTCTTTAATCTTGTGCTTTATTCTTCGCCATTTTTGTTTGATTCGTTTTGGCATTGTTTTTGCAGCTATGTTGAATAAATACTAAGTTTTGCTATGTTTGATTCGTAATTGTTTGTTCTGATCACTGCCTTAATACCTTGCCTTATTGTCTGTCTTTATTGTTTCTTTGTGAATATCTGTGTTTTTAGCTTCCGGAGCATATCTCGCTTGGTGGGGGGGAGTGACTGACTGATGTTCCCAGTACCCCTCCAGCCCCGTCTCCTGGGCGGTGTGTCCTAGGGTACAGTTTCTGTTCTGTCTCGGTGGCAGCCGAAAAATTTTAAGTCCACGTTGTTGTAGTTGTCATTGTAGTAGAGTCGTAGTACTCAGTAGTCCAAGGGCCCAGTAAAGTTGTTGTCAAAGTTGGCAAAAGTTTGTCGTGCCAGTGGCACATGTCTGTCAGTGGGAGTCCCACTTGTGAGACCAGTGAGGGTCCACATTTTATCTTTCTCTGTTTGCTCTTAACTTTCCGTTTTATCTCTAACTGTTCGTCTTCTCTTTTTATCGCCTTTCTGGGAACACCGCGCCGGGGCGGGCGGTGGCAAAGAGGGGGTATTTTGTGGAATATCAGTCAGTTAGACGTGCTAAGCCTAAGTATAAGGATCTTAAAATTACAGTAATCTTCTAAATTCTACAGTACTTCTACAGTATTTTACAGTAATCTTCTAGATTTTACAGTATTGCTACAGTAGGTCTACAATAGTCTGCTCTACAGTGTGAAGTTGGCAGTACATGTTTAGAAATGGTTATACTGTAGGTTTGTGATGTGAATATAATAAGGAAACTAGTATTTAAGATAACAGATGTTCAAAATTGTACTTTCATTTGACAAACAATCAATCTTTCTTTACTCGTGTGCAGGTTGGCTTTTATTGATTGACTGACACTATATAAGGTCTGTCCAAAACTAGTTCGGTGCAGTCTAGTTGGGGTATTCAGTGTTGAGAGGTCGGGACTGTCCGTTTGTCCGCCATTATAGTATTTTGTGCTGCTAGTTAGGCATAAAATTCTGTATTTACTGTGAATAACAGTATTATTTGAAGTCTGGCTAAGTTGTCAATTTTAATTGTTATTGTTGAGTAAAAACTAATTCCGTGTATCTTATATCTTAGGGTGGAGGAGAATTAGGGCTTGAACTTAGTTTTTAGCATCACACACCTTAGACCTGAACCTGCACTTAGCTTTCTAAATTCACACGAAGTCCGGTCTTTATTTCGATATCTACACGCGCATATAGGACCAACTTTCACACATGCTTAGTCTTGTTTCCGTAGCGAGAAGCCTCCGGTCCGGCCCGTAAAGGGTTATAAGTTCGCTCGTTTAAGGCCAGGCCAGCCCTGCCCCTAGCTCAGCATTTGTGACTGGAAGTCTGTAAGAAACATTGTCCAAAGTGCCAAGTTAATCCAGTTCGAAGATCATCGTGAAAATGTAGAAGCCGGTGCATATTTCTCCAGTCCAGCTTTCAACTTTGGCTACGTCACTGTGCTGCAGCAGCTTTCAGCGTCCCTGAATGTGTGGTACAGCTGCAAAGGAAGCAGTGTTGGCTTCTGGTCCAAATTTTCGAACCCGGGTTCTAGTACCTGGGCCCACCCGAAATCCGGGTGATAGTCGGATAAACTGAATCTCCAGCAGTGATGATAATACACAAAGATTTAGAAGTTTCCTATGCTACAATAAGAAAAGTAACTCAAGTCTTGCTAAACTTTGAATTTTTTGACTCAGTCAATACTTTCGATTTGAGACATATTCTTGAACCAGGTATCTAGCAGAGTTTAGACCCGGAGCTTGGTTGCCAACTCTGAAAGCAAACTGGAAGTCGGCTTAAAATTCATCCTGTAAATAAACCGTGCTAAACGGGACAGAAACACGGGAGTTTACATATTTTTTCTTAGAGACATTTTTTTGGATTTGGCTTAGCAGGTCTTAACAGTTAAGAAAATCCATTAAATGTGCGGTGACACGAAATTTCGCAACTTTGCATTGAGTTTTCTCACAACTGGAGATGTTTTAACTCAAACGAAGAAAAATGTCCCTCCAAAATAGTGCGAATTCTCATTTTGCCAAAAATCACGCGAATCCATTGGGTAGTTTTTGAGAAATCGATGTTCAAAACAAAATAATCGCAGTTTTGCCAAAATGGTTTTTCGACCAAATCTCTAGCTTAGAGCAACAAACTCCGACTAATAGGCATTGATAAAATGTGCAATGAGACTATGTATCGATCGAGTATAAATAAACCAAAATTGTCCGTACGATTTGGCAGTAATTTTGAAAAAACTGATTTCCTCGAAAACGTCCATTTTTGGACCCAAAAAATCGTTTTTTGCTTATATTGACTTAACCATTAGAGATAGCTTAAAAGTTGTAAAATCAAAAATGTTCATTTTTGCGCCCTCTTTCCAGCCATACCAACCAATCTGGTGTCTCGACTATGGGCTGAGAGAATAATGGCAAAAACCAAAAGTTTCTTATCTTTGCACCTAAAAATGCGGGACTGGTCCGAGAATGTTATAGAGCACCGAAATAGTAGATATATTTGAAAAGTTTCATCCACTTCCATAAAGAATTAAAGCCTATAGGGTCAAATTTACACAAAGCGATACCAGTACCTAAGCCATGTTGTCTGTGACTGTGACACAGTTGAAGTCAGCGAAAAGCTAAGTTTCTACTAGCTAGTGTTGTGCACCGGCACTGCCCTGCCCTGCCTAGGTCCACCCAAAGTGCCGACCGTTGGCTGTCGGCAGAGAATAGGTCGACCGACGGCCGGCGTTGCCAAAATTGGGCCGGTGACCATACACTACTGCAGGCCAATCAGTTGACATTATTTAGGTTTAGGCTTATTGCGTAGGAAAATGCAAGCTCAAGTCTATTTGATCGCACAAGGAAAGGGAGAGAGACTTAAAACAGCCAAGTGGAGCCGAGTTGTGCTTGCTTATTTGTTGGAACCGGTGATTCAAATTTACTGTTTGCTCTGCTGCTCTGCTAGAAAAGCTGTAAAGTTGAATTGACTCAAAGCGGTGTGGGGTGGGTTGTTGGTTGTTGTTGAAGAGGCGTTATTGCGTTACGCAATGGTTACTCCTTTTAAAGCAACAGAGACAGCTTGCATTTGCTACCCTATTTCAACACCCCCCCCTAGACGTAGAGACTAAAAACTATCTAACTAATGCCAGTATGTTTAAGCCAAGTTAACGCCCAGCCTTGTAGCAGTATTCACTTTAGCAAAGCTATACTGCTTGTCATGGACAAATAAGATCCATTCTTCATTGAATGAACGAAGCCAACACATCAGGGCTCCGCTTGGCTGCTTGCCACCACCCTCATGTGCTTTTGTTTAGCGAACAATGTGAGGCAGGTACGATGTTTCTCTTAACTTGAAGTTTAAGCACTATGTAGTTGTCTTATATTCATCTATTGGGAACTAGTGTTTGAGGCTGGCCGGCCGGCCGCCGGCCGACGACTTTCGCTTCCGCCCGTGATGCAATCAACGGTCAGAAATTTACAATTTAGAGTGCGGGATATTTCTTACCCATTGGATAGCGTATTGCTGAGTGCGCAACAGCGCAGCACAGAATAGTAATATTTGTATTTTCCATCTTAAAGTGTAATAGTGTAGTAGTACTTTCATTCAAATTAGCAAATAGTGATTGCACTGAAATTGCAAGTAGAATGATAAAGCTAATTTCTTCTTATGGATAGCTACGCCACTAGTTTGACAACTATAACAGTAACAGCGGACGCCATTTTGGTCAGCAGTGGTTGAATTGATAGTCAGGGTTGGGAGTTTTTGTCTGCTATCCACTGGGTTAATTTGTCTCTGAGGTTCGGTGCATACCTTCCCTTGCGATTTTGGAGAGGGCTGGTTCCCCTTGAAATTGTAGTTGAGCCCTGCAGTTTACACTCTAATGTGGTCTGTCATATGTGTTGGGCGTCTATAGCTTTATGAAGTTTCTAATTTTGTATGTGCCGCCGTTTTGTTAGGGTTCCGTGAATTGTTAAGTGAAAGTAAATTAGTCTGGTGGTATCTATTTCTATAGGGATTTAGGGCTATTCTCAGTTCAGCTTAGTCGTGCTAGTTGAGTATACGAGGTCAAGTAGTTGCTTTACCACATCTCGTTGTCTGAGGTTTCCCTACATACCTCTGGGCATCACACACTGAATACCTACCTGCAATCACCATGTTGAATAGAAGTTAGTAGTTTAATCGATAAAAGCACACAAAGTTATACAACAGCCTGAAAAAGCAACCAAGCTTAAGATGAACTCGAAAAAAGCAGAAGCTACGCATAAACTATTAGGCCATGCTAAATTAACTAACTCACTGTTAACTTCTCTTACTGTAGCTGGAATACTAAATAGGGCGTGTTTAACTAACACCAAATTAAAGTGTTATTGGACGACAATAATCAAAATACTCTCGGGATCTCGAAGTTTGGAAATATTCACATTTAGCCTAGGATTTAGTTTCATGCTCTACTCTGTTCTTCTTCATCATCCTCCTGCTCCAGCACCGACAGTACTAGGACAAAAAGTGAGTTTAAGGATTCCTGGCACAATATAATTTAATTGATATATTAAAATAGAACTGTGAAAGACCTTACCCTGGAACCTGTTTTAAGTACAAACTAGTGGCTAATTAGTTTCTAACAATGTTTCATAAAAAAAGAAATGATTTGCCAACCTGAACTGAAACTGAAACGGTCTGCAAACTTGACCTGAAACTGAAACTAAAACTGCGGCGCAGCCCAACCTGAAACTGAAACTGAAACTAATTTTTTGTGAGACCTGGAACTGAAACTGAAACTGAAACTTGGAGAAACTACGAACTGAAACTGAAACTGAAACTGAAACTGTTAATGGGCAAGACCTGAAACTGAAACTGAAACTGAAACTAAAATTGGCTACTGAAACAACACTATTAGCACATGGCGCAAATGAAATGAAAGAAAGAACGAAATTAAGATGTGACACTACAGCCATAGTCTCATCGAAATTTTTAGCTGGGGAGTGAGAGGTAAATTTTGGATATTCGGTAATCGACCCGAAATGTAAGGAAGATACCCTCCCATAACTTCTCCCCCCAAAACTCGGACCTCAGGAATTCCAAAGCGTAGCATAAAATTTTCAATATTTTATCGCTGCTCTCGTCAAAACTAGCCTTGTTTTTAGGTGTTTTACACTTTCAATGCGATAAAAAGGGTTTCAGCTTTATGGATTACTGTCATTATTAATCTTGTAGTCAAGGATTACTACAGAATTGTTTGGTGCATTTGTAGAGGCTTAGGCATAGGTTTAGACTTAATCTCTAGCTTTGGCTTTGTCACGCTGTGACATCATTCGGTTTTTGTCCTGTACTCTTCTCTCAAAATTTTGCGTGTCTTCACGGACTATGAGTCTCGAAAAGAGAAACATTCTAACACAAAGTATTATACAAAACTGAACTTTAATAATCCATAAATACAAAACCGATTTTAAGCCAAAAATTAAAGACAAATGTTTTAAAAATTACCGTTTTTGGCAACAATTGGCTGCACAAAGTGCTGTGTGTGGTTCGGGATGATTAGCCAAAAGTTGGGGAGGATAAGTGAGAAACTTTGGGGGAAAGCAAAGTTCCAAAATTCCCACAGCCCCCTACCCGATGAAACTATGACTACAGCATCTCCGACACGAAAAATTCAGGCCTGAGGTATGGGTCAAATCCAGAACCTGTGGTGGTCAAGACCAAAGCACCACCGATTGAGCCACCCAGGTACAACTGCACCAAGCTCACGTTTGAATTCGTTCCCAAACTGTAGTGACATTTTAGAGGACGCTTTTGCGCCATTGTTAATGTTGATTCCTTTTGGGCACTCGTTGTTAGCACATGGCGCCACAAGTCAAATTGAAATTTTGATGAAAAGTTTTCCAAAATAACCTGGCTGGCCGTTGGCCTTTAGCCGGCCAATGGCCGACTGTTGGCTATGCTAAAATTTACTGATTTTGTGCGTCAACTGTGTTACAAAATTTAATTTTGCTATTATAATATCGTGCACATGTTGCATTATAAACGTTACATACATTACTACAGATTTTCAGTTTACATCCATAACATGTTGATATTAGCTCTAAGCTTTCTATACGTCCGTACTCTTTTATCGTGGATAGCGTTGCTTTTCAGTAAATTTGCTAATAGCATGCAAATTTTAATGGTGCTAACAACTTAGTTTTTAAATTTGTATAGCGGTCAACGTCTCATCAATTATCAATTCATTGCAGTCCTCCAGCAAAATTGAAACAGAATTATAGCGGATTGGAGCAAACATTTGGAAAAACGATCTTTAATAAAGTTCAATTAAGTTGACGCCTTACTAAGCACGGTAGACGAGTAAAAATAGTAAATTCTAGCTAGACAACGTTAGCAAATAGCTAAAGAATGACTAATGGCTCCAAGCAACAGCCAACGGCCAACCGGCGGCCAACGGCCAACCAGTTAGCCGTTGGCTGTTGACCGTTGGCCGGCCAACGGCCATTGGCTGGCCAACTTCAAACTCCGGCCAAGCCTAGCCAAAGCCAACCAGGAAAAAGTTCGGCCAATCCCAACACTACAATGTGCTTTGTTAGTAAACACACGTCATTTAATTAACCCACGCAAATAATCTGTTTTTAACCCGAATCTCCTATTTGCAGACACCTTTGCTTATTAGACTTCTTCTTTTTGTCTTTAAGGAAGCAAAATTATGCTATCAGGTTTGAAAAATTAACAGCTTGACTGACCTTTTACAATCAGACTTGAATAACTCAGCGGGTACTCTTAGCTCACAGAGTTATATTTATACTTTCCCCATTGTTTGTTTAGTTGCAAGTAATGAACATGTTACAAAGTGTAAATCCTGTACTTTTTAACCAACAGATTTGCTTATCCAACTTTTTTGTTATCAACATTCGATTCAACACAGTGCAACTATAATAAATTTGGTAGCCTATCATTTATTTTGAGGAATTAGGCAGAGGCATAAGTATTCTTGGACTGTGAATAGACAAGTTTAGGGACTGTGTCAAAAAGAAAGGGTGCGTAACGCACTTTAGAAACTCGCTTTTGTGGTATCCGTGTACACGCTTTTCCCATTTCTGCAACACGCTTTTCTTTCCGAAAACGCGCATTGTATTTTTGTCTGCTTTTTGCCTGTCTGCTGTCAGCAGTTGAATTTGCAGCAAGACTTTGTGATAGACGTTTTGTGCTTACAGGAAAAGCAACAACTTTAAAGCGATAGAAAGCTTATTTAAGTAGAAGCTGCCATATGTACAAAGAATTAAGCTGTTGTTGTTTAGCTGCACAATTTTTGTCCGTAGCAGCAAAAACAGTTGTAGCAAAGCAAAAAGTTATTGACGGAAAACACGGTTACTGTTTCCAAAACACGGTTTGGCCAAAAAGAAAACACGGTTTCATCAAAGTGCGTTACGCGCCCAAATACACGCTTTATTTTTGACACAGTCCCTTAGGAGACCAAATGTATTGGGGCGAGTAATGGAAGATGGTTGGATTTCTGGGATGTTCTGCACGCACAGAGTATACTTTTGTTTACTGACCGGATGAAAAACGGCCTGTCCGCAGGCCGGCCACGCTTATATGTACTTCAGCGGTTTTATCAGCATTTTTTCAGTAAATTGAATATAAATCATGCTGATGCAATTTTATGTCCTGATTTCTTGTTCTGGCACATATGGGTCAGCCTGCCAGTCAGTTTTAGCCTTCGATTCGTCAGCCGGTCGTTTCTGGCCCGTTGGTTCGTTGAAGAGCCGGCCGGCCGGCCGTTTTCAGAAAGTCGGCAGGCCGGTAACGACCGGCCAACAAAAATTTCGGCCGGTCAACAACACTACCGCACAGATTTTGTCCATAAAATGAAACGAATCGCGATTTGGGGGGATGCAAGGAAAGAGCCCTAGTGGACTTTAACTTTGTATTAATAGGTTTGCAATGTTTCAATACAAGCATAAGCGTGACAGGTAAATTGGCTTGATTTACCATTTAACCATTACCATTTACGGCAGCAGAACTTAACCAATTACAACTAAGTTGCGCCCTGCCACGGAATTTTGCATAAAAGTTTTGCTTAAGGTGCCGGTATCCTTTTGTGCAGTGCTTTTGTGGTGATTTTTCGAAACGCTATAACTTTCGCAATTTTGGGAGTTGGAAATAGCTTTATACGTCGTTTTAAGCTTATAATCTGTACATTCACATGAGCTTTTGAAACTAGCAAAATTAGCAAAAAAATTGCAAAAATTTTCTGACATGCTGACATCTGACCGGCTGAATATAGACCCACAATTTTTGAACATCGATTTCTCAAAACTGTAGAATCGGCCAAAGTTTCTTCTTGTGCTATTATGATATGAAGGACATGTGGACCGAGGGACATTTTTTTGGATTTGGGTCAACAAGTCTCTATATTCCAGAAAATCCGGCAAATGTGCGATGACATGAAATTTCGAAAATTTGTATATATTCAGTTTTCTCGCAACTAGAGACGTTTTAGCTCAAACCGAGAAAAATGTCCCTCCGCAATAGTGCAAATTTTCATTCTGCCAAAAATCGCGCGAATCCATTGGGTAGTTTTTGAGAAATTGATGTTCAAAGCGAAATAATCGCGGTTTTGCTAAAATGGTTTTTCGGCGAATTCTATAGCCTAAAGCAACGAACTCCAGCTAATAGGCATTGATAAAATGCGCAATTAGACCATGTATCGATTTAGTATAAAGAAGACAGAATTGTCTGTAAGATTTCGCAGTAATTTTGAAAAAACTGATTTCCTCGAAAATGACCATTTTTTGACCCCAAAAGTCGTTGTTGGTTTATGCTGACTTAACCACTAGAGACAGCTCAAAGGTTGCAAAAGCAAAACTGTTCATTTTAGTGTCCTCTTTACCGCCTTAACAACCAATCCGGTGTAAGCTACTACGCACTGAGGGAATAATGGCAAAAATAAAAAATTATCCAGAAATAATCCAGAAAATCCAGCAAATGTGTTGTGACGCGAAATTTCGCAACTTTTTATTCAGTTTTCTCTTAACTGGACAGCTTTAGCTCAAGCCACGAAAAATGTCCCTCCGAAACACCGCGAATTTTCATCCAGCCAAAAATTACGCAAATCCATTGGGTAGTTTTTGAGAAATCAATGTTCAAAACAAAATAATCGCAGTTTTGCCAAAATGGTCTTTCGGCCAAATCTCTAGCTTAAAGCAACGAATACCAGCTAATAGGCATTGATAAAATGCGCAATTGGACGATGTATTTATTGATTGAGTATAAATTAGCCAAAATTGTCTGTAAGATTTGGCAGTAGTTTTGAAAAAACTGATTTCCTCGAAAAAGACCATTTTTTCCCCAAAAGTCGTTTTTTGCTTATACTAACTTAACCACCGGAGACAGCTCAAAGGTTGTAAAAGCAAAAATGTTCATTTTGGTGCCCTCTTTCCAGCCATAATAACCAACCCGGTGTATCGACTATGTACTGAGAGAATAATGGCAAAAAGCAAAACTATCTTATCTTTACACCTAAAAATCCGGGACTGGTCCCAAAATGTTACCAGAGCACGAATATAATATATTTGGAAAGTTTCATCCACTATCATAAAGAATTGAAGCCTGTAGGGTCGAATTTACACAAAGCGATACCAGCACCTTACTTTACGTTTGAACCTAATATTTGAAGGGAGTTCTGCCATTAGAATACACAGCTACATAAGACAGAGAGAATTAACGAAAGGCTAATTAAAGGTTAAGATTTTATGCATTCAACTTCACACAATCTTAAGCATTTTCAGGTCCATCTTAGCCATTGGGTTAACCTAAAATGTCAACGATTGCCCTTGTTATTTTGCTTCTGAGTTTGACCGGTATGGAAGGCTATCCCAAAAACCGACCAACCCAAATGTGGACCCTTGGCGGGGGTAGAGTTCTGGTAAAACACTGTAACCTATTTTGTCTGGGTGGCCCGATTATTTGGTGGCAATACGCCCATGTTCCTGACGACTACGATCTACCCGATACCTGCTGTGAATATTACCTAATCGATAGCCTGTCTGGCAATAGTTCACTGATTCTACCAATTCTGGGGAAGCGACCACTTTCGCTCTCTGTTCCTGCTGGGAAGAGTAGATCAGTCAAGAGTACATAATAGATAAGAGTGTGACAATTTTTGAAGCATTTGTAGCTGTAAATAATCAGATTTTGAACTGGGCATAAAAAGCTTGTGATGAGCATGAGATGTGAGCGTACGTAGGTGAAGCATGTACACGCTTGTCTGCACCCGTGTATGGGTGTTTGCTCAGTTCAATCCAGTGTCGATATAATGATGAAGAACTTTCTGGTTAGGAAAAACTTTTCCTGAGAAAAGAATTTGAAAAGCGGTGCATAGCATTGAAATTTTGGATGAAAACTTTGTTCATGTACATAGATTTCATTGACACGTCCACTCCAGTGCATCTGGTCATTCTTTGTATCTATTGTAAATATTATTTTTACTAGATTCATAGAATATAATTCTATTTGTGGCATTTAAGAAGATGTTTAAATTGTAATAAATTGTAATTGTAGTATAAATTGTAATAAGTGTGAAGAAAACGGTTAGCTAGCACTGTTTAATTCCGGTTTAATTTACTTCTTTAAAAACACACCTTCTTGTTTTTCACGGATTAGTGCCTCATTTCTAATGGTTAAACTTCACTTCAAGATTGCAGGGGTCCTACGAACGACAATTATCCCAAGAATCAGACTAACACCAACCAGATTCAATAAGAGATGCCAACTTAGCTATTACACACCATGAATGTCACTCTGGTAACCGGTTTGATCGTTTCAAAGCGAGTCTTCAGGGGCCTCGCGGAGCAAACTATCACCCAGTCCACAATCATGATTACCTAGTCAAGATTAGGCCACTCACTGAACTTTGAGGCCTAGTCCCAACAACTACCTAACCTGGGCTTCCGTAAGTAGGACAGTGGTCCACCCAGTTCTCAAATCAGGATGAAAGTCTAGCTCTAATTCGTGCAAACTCGCTTCAGATGACATAGCGTTTAGCCAAATTTACTATCACTGGGTTAACAACTTTAGATTGTTTAATCAATACAAGAAAGTCGAACAAACCAGGTTAAGCGCAGGAACTAATATAGACAGTTATAGAGACAATCACAACTTTGGAGTCATATACCTACAGTTATATGGAAGTAAATGGACACACTACAATTCTGATTAGCGAACTCATTAAATTTTGGCACAGCTCCGAAGCAGAAATATTAAACTCTGTGGTGTTTGACCTGTCCAGTTGTCACGAAATTGGATCTTACCTCCTTCCTGAGAAACCACTGTTGATCAGAAGATGACGTGAACACCGCAAGAGGAGAGGGTTAAGAATAGAGCAGGTAAATCAGGCTTAAGTCACCGAACAAAAGTTATGCTGTGAGTCTGGTCTCGATACAGGTCAACCGTAACAAAATCAACAGTCACTCTCTGGACTGACACAAGCAAGGGCGCACGGGCCACACAATAAAATACTCTGCCCACTAGGCAACACAAAACCAACCAACTCTAGTATTACTGCCGGACCACGACTGAATGTGTTACAACGTCAGGCCGGGAACTCCCTTCCTGTCAATCAAAGTGTGACGTAGAAGGCAAGGCCCCGCCCCGTGTTATGTGTAGTGTATGTGTGTGTGTATGTGTCTTACGGTATTTCACGTCATTGCCCCTCTGACTCAGCGGCCTCCCTGGAAGTTCTTTGATCTTATTGAAACAGTAGCCCTTTGTTTGATTGATGGGATTACCTGGGGTTTCAGGTGGTCCCCTAGAGTCCCGATCTAGTCGAAAACAAACCCATTAAGTTAGAAATTGAGCATACATAAATTGTTCAATCCTTTCTGGACAAAGAAACTCCTTAGCCATTTTCATAAATCAGGATTAATTTGCTTGTTTTCCAGAGTTACAAAAAGATTCCTTGAAACTATCTAAAATTTGCAAACACTTGGCTCTTAAACTCATCACGATAGCGTTGGGGGTACAGAACCACAGTCCCGGCGCGGTTCTTCTATTTCTATTTCTACTTCTATTTCTCTAATCTCTCCGCTATCTAATCTCTGAGCATAATCAGGTAAAAGTGCCAGGGTGGTGATCCCGTTTTTCCGGGAATTGTACCCAACGTTTTGAATTGCGTACAGAGGCCTAACCTCCCGTTCCAATGGCACCGGGATTGCTAACATAAACCCAAAGCGCAAAGCATTAAAGTAAATTTTAATAGGATACACCCTTCCAAACTGGTAAATCAAGCTTGGTTCCTGGCTCATCTGCGAATTCCTTAAAGAGGGGTGCGTGTGAATTATGCCTTTTATTACCATTACCAGCAAGAATAGTAAACTGTCAATTAGTAACAACCATACCATAAAAATGGTCATTGCAGTTTCAAAACATTGCAGTAAAATAATCATTGCATTTTATCAATCATTGCATTTTTGGTCAGGCAGGCAAAACACGAGACAGTGCATAAAACGAAACATTACAGATGCAATTAGCAAACAGTCAGTTAGTAACAGAAAAAACGGCCACTGCAATTAGTAAACGGTCAGTTAGTAATGAACATTACAGAAAAAATGGTCATTGCAGTTTCAAAAACATTGCATTAAGCGGCTTTAATTGCAGTAAGCAGTCAACTGCAGTAAGCAATTTCAAAAAATATCGCAGTAAACAACACCTGGCGATCATCATTAATAATCATTGGACTCCTACACTCTACCCTACCCTGCACATAAATAAAATAAGCAATATAAAGAAGTTCCAGTTTCTACCATTCCACCGAATAGGTGTGCTCTTTCTTTTGTGTGTGTCTAATGTAGAGTAATTCTCGTTAGTAACAGAGACGTGACAAATGGTCAATTAGTAATCAAAAACCTTCCTATGTCAGGTATGAGAAATTAGCCAATTAGATGAAGGAACATGATTTTGATTGGCTTCTGACCTCATTTTTAGGTGACGTTCCCGTTTTGAGTCTATCGCACCAAATGCACCAAATAAGATGAAGTTTATGATTAATTTCAGTTTAACTTATGTTTACGATTAACTTTGGAATGGATAAACTCAAGATTAACTTAATCTAAAGTTAAACTTTTTCTCGTTGCACCAAATCAGATTAAGAAAAGTTAAGCTAATCTTGAGTTAATCTGAAGTTAAACTATTTCTCATGTGAATGCATTTTGGCCAATGAAATACAGTAACGTGATAGCAATCGACCAATAGTAACAAGCCATTTTAAATCTAATTTTTAGTTTAACGCACGATGCGTCGGCTCACAAGAATAAGTTTAACATCCGATTATCGGTAACTCGAAGTGCAAAGCATACACTGGCCATTGGCCACACATAAATGTAGTCGAAATGTAAATAGTTGCACTTAGGAACGTCGTCTAAATAGGAGACGGGAATATAAGCGGGAACCCGTTCCTTTGCTCCCGCTGTCAGCGGGGATATAGGCAGGAATTTTTTTACATAAAAAGAAAATCTTCCCGTCGACTTGTAGTGTATCCCGTCTTTTCACTGTATAAGGTTTTTTGACTGTTTCCTAAACTTCCATTGCAGCTGAGCATTCAATGCTTGTATGCTCAAACGTTGTAGCAATTTCGCAGTCTAAAAGCATTTTTCGTCTAATTGCAATTAGACGGAGAATTTCAGTCTAATTGCAATTGGGCTAGTCTAATAGCATGAGACTGAGCGAAATGCTGTTAGACTGAAAATTTTCAGTCTAATTGCAATTGGGCGAACAGAGCCTCGTCTAATTGCATTTTGATGTAAAATGTTTTGGTTTATGTATAAGAACAGCGCTTCACTGTAACTGTATACGGAGAAGGGCACAAAAAGTCGAAAAGATATTACGTCATTAAGAATAGCTTTGAAAACATAGTAGAATGCAGTAGCTACATGCTTGCATGAAACTGTCAAATCCAATTTCTACTTCCATAGAACGTCTTAACTATAATTTTAAGCATTCCTTTCCTCCTCGCAGCTTATGACATTAAACAATTAGAGTTTGCTTTCCCTAGAACGCAGGAACTAAATTTCGTGGCCATTTCCTTAACCATTCAAAATCCTATTTAGGCTTTAAAAAGCAAAAACGCTCTGAAACTTATCTTAAAATCATGCAGCCGCTCCGCAATCAAATTTTAAGCTTTTGAAAGTCTTCAAATTCTGATAAATTGTAGATAATTTCTACTATGTTTTCAAAATCCGTTGGAGTATGCTTTAAATCCTTAAAAGTTTTCACGTTTCCAATGTCTAATTCTAATTCTACTATGTTTTCAAAGCTATTCTTAATGACGTAATATTTTTTCGACTTTATGTGCCCTTCTCCGTATACAGTTACAGTGAAGCGCTGTTCTTATACATAAACCAAAACATTTTACATCAAAATGCAATTAGACGAGGCTCTGTTCACCCAATTGCAATTAGACTGAAAATTTTCAGTCTAACAGCATTTTGCTCAGTCTCATGCAATTAGACTAGCCCAATTGCAATTAGACTGAAATTCTCCGTCTAACTGCAATTAGACGGAAAATGCTTTTAAACTGCGACAGCAATATGCCTGCTTATAGAAGCTAAGCTATATATTACAGTTACGCATTACACATAAGTGGCCAAGGCCAACTAAGTGATTTACTCACAAGTTTTATGTTTTGAAGTAAAAATAACAGAAACCCGGGCAACAACGGGGAAATATTAAAGCAAAGCGGGGTTCTCGCTAAAAATTTCCCGCGAGTATTTGAACGGGATCCCGTAAGAGATTTGGACGACGTTCCTTAGAATTACAATTTTAACATTTCTGAGTATGTAATAGCATTTATCAATCCATATTACATACATAATTCTTTACCGTTCGTCGGAAATCTTTTGCAGTCTTTTGAACTAAGTATAATATTGCAAATAATGATAAACAAATGGCGTTCTTGAAATTTTAGAGAAAATATTCGTTATTAAAATTTGGTAAAAATACGCCAACATTTGTTTAAGGTGCCGGTATCCTTTTGTGCAGTGCTTTTGTGGTAATTTTTGAAACGTATAACTTTCGCGCGAATATATTGGGTAGTTTTTGAGAAATCGATGTTCAAAGCGAAATAATCGCGGTTTTGCTAAAATGGTTTTTCGGCGAATTCTATAGCCTAAAGCAAAGAACTCCAGCCAATAGGCATTGATAAAATGCGCAATTGGACGATGTATTTATTGATTGAGTATAAATTAGCCAAAATTGTCTGTAAGATTTGGCAGTAGTTTTGAAAAAACTGATTTTTTCGAAAATGACCATTTTTTGACCCCAAAAGTAGTTTTTTGCTTATACTATCTTAACCACCGGAGACAGCTCAAAGGTTGTAAGAGCAAAAATTTTCATTTTCGTGTCCTCTTTCCAGCCATAACAACCAATCCCGTGTCTTGTCTACTTACTGGGAGCCTAAGGTCAAAACCCAAAACTTGCTTGCTTGCTACTCAATACGTTTTAGTCCAAACCAAGAAAAACGTCCCTCCGCAGAAGTACGAATTTCGATTCTGCCAAACATCTCCGGAATCCGTCGAGTAGTTTTTGAGAAATCGATGTTCGAAATAAAATAATCGCAGTTTTGCCAAAATGGTTTTTCGGCCAAATCTATAACTTAAATCAATAAAGTCCGGCTAATAGGCATTCATAAAATGGGCATTTGGACGCTGTATCAATTGAGTATAAATAAATTACTGCCACCTTAACATCTGGAGTTTAACTGGAGATTAGCTGACGAGTAAGATAATCTGAAGTTTAACTTATTTGGTGCAATCCCCTGTATAAGCTGAAAATAACTTAAAGCAGTTCCCCCCCAAGGCAGGTTTTCTTACAATTTGATTGGTGGTTTAATAATCTACTCCATTTCTACCTTAACTGGGGGACTAAAATTTAGCAAGCTAGGGGAAATGGGGGAAACAGGTATTTTGAGTTGGAGCATTTATGGTTAATTAATTGAAAGATAAAAGATAAACGTAGTGTCGTATATGGCCATAAACTATTGTTATTTACGCTATGACTAAGTATTTATCCAATGTTTATTAAATTATTATGATTTATTGAGTGCATAATATTATTTAACTCAATGCTTGTGATTACTCCAATCCGATGAAAATTTAGGTTAAACTTTTTCTCCCCACTCGAAATACAACCCTCCCCTCTGCAGTTTTCACAGCTGCTCAGAAAAGATATAACTAACTTTTGCAAAAATAACTTTCAATGGGGACGCTCCCAGTTTACGTAGTTGGAGAAGTTTTCTGGAGCTAAGGTATAAGCTTGGAGTGTGGGGCAACCAATTTCACATATGCTCTGAAAGTATGTAGCGTGCTGCAAAGCTGCAATTTGGTAGCAAATGGTGCTGCAGAATTGGTCGACGTAAAAGCACAACAGCCTTGCTTTCAGCTTTAACTATCTCCCTCATTTATGACGAAATAGACCAAAGGGGGGCCTTAATCAAAACAGTAATGCAAACCAATTAACTACAACTGATTAATTTATGACAAGTTTGACTATAAGCTGTATCGAAGTTCCTTAGGATTTTACAAAGTTTCAAGAAAGCTGGGGTTAAACAATTCATGGATTTTTTCAAAGGACCCCCGCGGTTTTATGAGACACACGATTATGGCATAGCTAAGGCCTAACTTATTGGGTTTGGAAGTAAATTCGCTAAAGACTTTCTGCGTATTGAGTTGGTCTCCGTGGTGTTTGACTTCTTTCAGGCTTCTTCGTTAGGTGTTTCTGGTCCTTATTTATTGAATTTTTATTCCAGTTCAGCGGAATCTACCTGCAATCATGCCCTCTCAAGAAGGTATTTACAACCATTTTCTTTTTAAAAAATGTATGTCCTTGCAGCGAAATGAATTAAGCAAATTAATTAAGCTGTTGTCTACAGAAATGATATCAATATGGTTGCTGGTTTAGAAAAGCGTTTGTTGCCCGGTCGGCTTTTGGCCAGTTCGTATCGTGGAAACCTGGCCGGTGTCGCATGCCAAAATTTCCCCCATGCTAAGTTTTTCCCAGGGGGAAATTCTAGCATGCCAAAATTTCACCCTCTAATGTTAGCCTAAAACGGGAAATTCTACCATGCCAAATTTTCCCCCTCTAATATTTAGCCTAAAATTGGAGGTTTTGGTATGCTGAAATTTTCACTTTCTTATTTTAATGATATACCTGTAATTTAGAATTTATGAAGATCCTAACTTCCTTTTTAAAAAATCTTCATACAACCGGATTTTTCATAGTGCTGATATTTGGAAGTATAGGTACATTATAGCAAGATGTTATTTAACGTGTTAAATTTCCCACTTTAGTTAAGCCATTTTTATTAAATATAAACCAAAAACGGGCAAGTATTAGGTTTAATGGACTTTCTTAATCGTATATCGGGACTTTGTTTAACGGAACGACGGAATTCGGACTCTATGTACCGCTAGTTTTTAAAAATGGACAAAACCATTGGGTCTACTTTTCTTTCCCCTTACTATATAAAGATTTAAATTTCTGCGAATCCACCTTTAATTTGAATTTATGGGTGGGTTATTAATGTGATATAAACAATATTATGAGGACAACTGTGCCTTGAACAGAAATAAATTACCAATCTTGACACGTAAAAGCCAATAAATTGAAGAATTTATCCCTAGAAGGTGGCCTCAAACCACATTTTTCCAAGAATAGGGATAAAACTAAAATAATAATGATAATAATAAATTTAGGGTTATACAAGGGAAAATTACAACAATCATTAGGTGCAACGCATTTTGATCTTTTATTCTATTGTAATTTTCTTGTGCTCCAACTGGTACAACGCAACCCAAAATGCTGAATAAAATCAAAATAAAATCAAAATAAGCAATAAGTTAAGAATAGTTAAGTTAATTCTTGGTACATTATGTTAATTTTATATACGTATGGTTTAAATTTATTTTCACAACATATATGTTTTGTATTCAAGTTAAGAGTATAATTTGATTGAGTTTAAATTATATATCGATTGAAACTCATTTTTTCCCTTAATTTGTAGGATATAGAAAAATTAAAAAGCAAATTACAAGCTATCCAACCAATAAACCTGAAATATTTTATTAAAGCTAAAGAATTTGTTTACCTATCTAAAATTCGCCTACAAATTTTTTATACCTGTGTAAAATTCACCTACAAGATATAAGTCCTTATTTCGCATCAAGAAAATTGTGCTTTGTATAATATGTTCCACATCCTTTTCGAAATTTTTAAAAGCGCAAAAGAAAATTGTAAAACTCTATTGAAATACTCAAATCCACTCAAAACTTTATAAGCAGTGCGTGAATGTTAAATGCATAAGGGGGAAAGGATTATTTCATGCTGACGTCATCATGCTAAAGTTTCCCCCCTTACATGTAGTAAATTTTAATACATATGCGTATTTACATACATTATTAGCTAGGGGGGAAAATCTAGCATGGGGAAAAGTAGCATACGACACCGGCCGTGATGCAAGCCGGCCGGCCGATCAATTCCGGCCAGTACCAATTTTGCCATGTTTTTGGTGGAGTTTGCAAAAGATGTTGCACCAAACACTACATACTGTTACTCCTGGTTATGTATAACAAATAATATCACGTATTGGCATGGTTCAGGCAACAGGCCGGCTGCCTAAACTGTAGTTTAGCGTCTATGGCTCAAGCACAAGCAAGTAGTGTTCACTATTCTACGATTTTAAACTGTTTCACAGAGGCGTGGTCGAAAGATCCATGATATTAAAGTTTGAGCAATAGCAAAGATCAATGAAAATTTAGTTTTCTAGTCACGTTTTGATGGAACAGAAAGAGCCTTTTCGCGGACGAGTTAAGCGGAATTAAACCAGTTAAATTTAACTCGATCTTTTCTTTCATGAAAGAGTTAAAAAAGTTTATGTCAAGCTTGAGTGTAGTTAAACGAGTTAACAAGACTAATTTTAGCTAGCATCATATTCATATTTCTTACATACAAAATTTCAACTGATCAATTATATAAATCGATCAGTCAGTCAATCAATCAATAGCATTTGGTGTAGATATGAGATTTTACCAGTAAACTGAAGTCTTCCAAATAAGGATACTTCATAATGTGCCGTAAAACCCAGGAATAATAGAAATTTGGGTCCCAGTTTTTCGAAAAATATGTCTTTTCGGGATTAATGCTACACAAGCGTGAAAATTCAGAAATTTGGAATTTATAACTGCTGAATTGCTAGCTTAGCCTAACGCCAGTTCCGACTCAGGATCAAAAACCAAACTGAAAATGCAAAACGTTCAGAATTAATCAACAAGAAAGTTAAAGTATAATATGGAGTACCATTTTTGGGAAATAAATTCAACAGTTACGGGAAAGCATTTAGAATCACTAGACATCAGACCCTGTGGCGCAGAGGAGAGCGCGTTGGACTTCTAATCCAAAGGTCGCGGGTTCGATCCCCGCCAGGGATGGCACTGATTTTTGGTATCCCCTTATCCAATCCCTGTGGCGCAGAGGATAGCGCGTTGGACTTCTAATCCAAAGGTCGCGGGTTCGATCCCCGCCAGGGATGACACGGATTTTTGGTATCATTTTATCCAATCCCTGTGGCGCAGAGGATAGCGCGTTGGACTTCTAATCCAAAGGTCGCGGGTTCGATCCCCGCCTGGGATGACATTGATTTTTGGTATCCTCTTATCCAGTCCCTGTGGCGCAGAGGATAGCGCGTTGGACTTCTAATCCAAAGGTCGCGGGTTCGATCCCCGCCAGGGATGGCACTGATTTTTGGTATCCTCTTATCCAATCCCTGTGGCGCAGAGGATAGCGCGTTGGACTTCTAATCCAAAGGTCGCGGGTTCGATCCCCGCCAGGGATGGCACTGATTTTTGGTATCCTCTTATCCAATCCCTGTGGCGCAGATAGCACGTTGGACTTCTAATCCAAAGGTCGCGGGTTCGATCCCCGCCAGGGATGAACGTTTTCCGGCTTGCCCCATTTTAGATACATTAATTTGGACATTCAGTTTCATAATTTCGAAAATTCTTTGACTTCTTTGACTAAATATCCTTAACACTGTTTATGAAAAATTGATCAAACAAATTTCATCATAATGAACCAATCATGTTAAAATTTCGACTGCTTTGGGTTTGCAACAACAACAGCTGCGTAATACAAAGTAACACAAAAAGGGCCAAGTTTATGTTGACAGAAAGAATTGACTTGTACGACTAGTTGTTACATACAGTATCATTGTGCACTGTGATCGCATATACGGATCGCCTTGTTATGCCCGACTGACCCGATTCTGGGACTCAACAGGAGCTTACAAGTTATGACAAGTGTTTGAGAACGACCGGCCAATCACCTTTGGCGTCGGCCAGCCGTTGGCCGACGAAAACCAATTGGCCAGCCGGCCCGGCCGGCCAAGTTCTATTGAAATCGTGCTTTAAGTTTCTGCACCCAAAATCCATGTATTAAAGCAAGAATGAATACCTTTGCATTTATGATTTATAATTACAGCTCTGTCAATATTCCAAATAAAGGAAGCTAATATTTTTAAGCTAATTTGCTATCATAAGGAAACGTAGATAAGTTCGATTCAATTTCAAAGTGAGACATGATCGAATCAGAAGGAGTAGATTTAATTTCAAAGTTTTCATCGAAAACAACATCGGCGGTGTTTATTGGAAGCTTCCAGTTAAATTTAATGGGAAATTTTATTTATGTAGTTAAAGATCAGAGTAAGCGACACTAGAACACGTTTATAAATTCTTGTACGCAACGTACAAATTTGTCCAATGCTAAATAAATGTTTGCCTTTGGTCACAGTTCTGTTAGTTGTCGTAAAATTTGGTTTACTCGGCCGTCATCCTTGCGGCCTGGCACCGTTCTCAAACACTAAAGTCTGACCAAAAAATCTTGGAACCGAACTGTGAGCGCCTCTCCATGCCCTCATGGACAATTTTACTGTTATTGCTCGAAAAATCAAAAGTTGGGGCTGCGTGGAATAGAGCATGATTAGTTATAATAAAATTAGTTATAACAGCATGCATAGCATGCATAATATTTTAGCAAGAGTACATAATAGATAAGAGTAAGAAACTCTTACGCTAGCATGTACATATCATGCTAGGTATGCTCGGTTCATTAACTCGGGACCCCCCCCCCCCCGTAACTTCCGGGGGGGGTCCCACTTTGCACTAATTACACGCTTTCATATAAGCGTGTGTCTGGTCGCTGATTGGCCTACTAGCCTAAGACTTACTGTAGGGAATTTATTAGTTATTTTAATTAATTAATTATAACTTTAATTAGGTTAACGCAATCAGAAAGCTAATTCGACAACTGTAGCATTTTTTCTGCTCTTTCCAATGATGTATATAAAAATTGTTGCAGATTACATTCCTTCGAATTTTTGTATTGTGCAACAATTTTTATATCATTGGAAAGAGCAGAAAAAATGCTACAAAGTTGTCAAATTAGTTTTTTAATTGCGTTAACCTAATTAAAGTTATAATTAATTAATTAAAATAACTAATAAATTCCCTACAGTAAGTCTTAGGCTAGTAGGCCAATCAGCGACCAGACACACGCTTATATGAAAGCGTGTAATTAGTGCAAAGTGGGACCCCCCCCCCCCGGAAGTTACGGGGGGGGGGGTCCCGAGTTAATGAACCGAGCATACCTAGCATGATATGTACATGCTAGTGTAAGAGTTTCATACTCTTTATTATGTACTCTTGATTTTAGTTATATAAAGAATCCCTTGGTCTATTCCACTCAGCCCCAACTTTTTGATTTTTCGAGCAAAAATCGCAGACGTTTGCACGAGGGCATGCTGGAACCTGTACAATTCAAAAAATTCAAAACTTATAATTTTATAAATCCGAAATTTTAAGTTGCCAACGAAAGACTAAAGTGGACCAAATCGGAATTTTCGTTAGCTCGACGAGAGCTACAGCTTTAAGCTTAATATGTAAACCAATGAACAGCTGCGTCGTAAAACCGACTTCAGATGTTTCTGATTCTGCACGGCACATTAAGGCCGACATGTCGTGGGGATCACGGTTTGTTTATATGCGTTTGAATTAAAACGAATCTGAATATTTAATTGCCAACGTTATGTGCGTTTGAATTAAAACGAATCTGAATGGTTAATTGCCAGCGTTATGTTAAAATTATGCCTATAGGGTGACCTCCCGAGATTTCGACCTTGCTGTGCCGAGCATCTGACAGGCTATTTCCAGCACTATATAGGAAGGGTACGGTGTCGTTACTCTTGCCCCCACGTACCAACTTTAAAATTCAAGATTTTTAAGTTTTAATTTATTGAATTTTTAATTTACCAGCACCCAGCATGCCTCAACAGTATTGCTCAGAAAAATCAAAAGCTGGGGCTATGGGAAGCCCCAAAAACTAGTGTCATCCCTGGCGGGGATCGAACCCGCGGCCTTTGGATTAGAAGTCCAACGCGCTATCCTCTGCGCCACAGGGACCGATGAAAGTTAATCCATAAATCAAAAACAGTCCCGAAATAATAATTACCAGATGCTTTGTCATAAATCACCGAAGCTTTCATACTTTAATATTTCCATTTTAATTAGTTCTTTGTTTCTGTTGTTTCAGAAGCGAAGAAGCTGATCATCCTGTTCGACGACGAAGGCGATGACAAGATTGACGGGACTCAGATCGGAACCGTGGCCCGGGCCCTCGGACTGAAGCCCACGAACGCCATGGTGAACAAGGCCGCTGGAAAAGAATACAGAAAAGGTCGGAAAATCGCAGAAATTCACATTCTTTGGGGAAGGATATAAATTCGGATTTCTAGAAGATACTCTTTCCAGAGCAGCCAAAATCAATTTTCTGCGGCTAAGATTTTATAAATATTTCCTATCCTCCGTACCCACCCAGAAAAAGGCAAAAAAGATTGAAAAGTAAAGTATCAATCAGGATTGAAAGTAAAGATTTGATCCAGTTGAGAATTCCGCTTCGAAGTTAAATCTGTCGCCGCTATACAGCACAGGACTATCAGCTGAGCTTCCATATCAGACTTATCAATCTTTCCTATGCCTGCTTCCCCTTCACATTTCGGGCTCGTCTGTTTAGCCTCAATTTTTTCCATGTTTTAGGGGAGAAACGAGTGGGGATCGACGAGTTCTGGCCCATCTTCGAGGCCCTGTCGAAGGAGAAGGAAGTGGGTACCTACAACGACTTCATCGAGGCCATGAAAGTCTTCGACAAGGATGAGTGCGGGAAGATCCACAGCGGAGAGGTCAAGCACGCCTTTATGGCCCTGGGTAAACTAATTGATCTTGATCTACTGATAGCTGAAACTGAAACTGAAATTATTTTAGGGCCATAAACTGCAGTTGAGACTAGTGTTGAGCGTTGACCGTTGCTCGAGAAAACATCAGCCGTTGGCCAGCCGAGCCAGTAAAGGAAACGTTCGGCCGATCGCAACACTAGTTGAAACTGAATCAGTTTCCCACTCATTAAAAGTAGTTATGAAAATGTAGCTATCGATTTTGGGCCAGTACAGAAACTGAAACTGTTTTGAGCCGTCGACTGAAACTGGAAATGAAATTGCAACTTTGCAATCCAGAAACTATGCAACCTATTCTGGACTGAAGATGAAAACTAAAACTGAAAATAAACTGAAACTGTACTGAAACTGAAATTGAAAAAAAGCACCAGCAGCCATAGTATATACTATATTGAATTCTCGCCTAAAATTTGAATCACAACACGAAATCATGATCTGACGTTAATTACAATTAATTACAATTACTTAAAAATAATTACAACTACTTGAATTTTTTAGACAGACACTGTAACCGCTCTGTAGGGCTTCTCCCAAGGACTGGTGGACAAAGAAGGGTTGGTCCTGGAGGGGTCTGGATTACGATTATGTTGCGTTAGGGCGACTGTTGCGTTAGGGCGCCCCTATAGTGCGTTAGGGCGCTTTTTCTAGTTGTTGAGCATAGTGCGTTAGGGCGCCCATCATGTGCGTTAGGGAAAATAGCATAGAAAATAGAGAAAATACTAAAATTGGTCATAGTTGCTTATTATTGTAAATCTGATATCAGATAAGTCATCAAACACTGAGGAAAATCGGAGACATCAGACATAATGTGAATACAGAGAAACTACGCACAAAGTACTACCAAAGCACAATCGATACATTTACGTAACAAGTCAAAAACATGTTAACCAAAAGTTGCAGTTTGAATCACATATAGTGCTGAACAGTATCTAAGTGACGCAATATTAAATTATCTAACTGTAAATTCACGTTTATTCATTCGTTAATTCATGTAAATTCTGTTTGATCTAAGCCGATAGGTGTTACTTAAACAAATCTCATCTGTCTAATTGATGTCTGGCGCCCTAACGCACTGTGTAGCGCCCAAGCGCACTGTACAGGCGCCCTAACGCAACAGGCGCCCTAACGCACTGCACAGGCGCCCTAACGCTACAAAATTTGAATGACCTAAGTTAACGGGCGCCCTAACGCAACTTTACCCTGGATTACCCCTGAAACCAGGATCTAGAAGAAAGGAGGAAGCTGGCATTTCAGCATTTTCATGTTTTTAAAAACTTGGCCCCGCCAGAGGTCGAACTACGGTACTTCCGTACCTGCAGTGAGACGTGCATACCACTAGGCCACCGATCCACCAGCTGAACTCCCAAATCAGGCTTATCAATCTTTCCTATACCTGCTTCCCTTACACAGTTACCGGCACCGCTTTTCAGATCAACTCGAATACAAAGTCATATCAAATCTGATCTTAGTAGACCGTGATTTAAGTTTCCAGTGATTTTCTGTTCTTTTCCTATTTGAGGTGAACGACTGACAGCAGATGAGGCCAACTCTATCCTGGAAGGTCAGTCAGATGGCGAAGACATGATCAAATACCAAGGTAGCCATTAACCATAACCTTAACCTTAACTTAGCGTAGAGTTTATGTAGTCTTAACTTAGTTGTATGGATAGATGCAGGAAAGTTTACAGCAAGTTTACCAGTGAAGACCCCCGAGAGGTTTGAAGCGACAGCGTTCACACAGATTTTAAACAGTCGGAGAAGTTGTACCGATACGTTTCTGCTTTTCGATGGTACACGTCTTTGGCTGAACAGGAAATCAAACCACGGATGTATCGATTTGACGACGATAATTTTCATCGTGAGCCGTTAGTGGAATTTCTGTATTATTGATAAATTGACAATTATGATTTATCAGACTTTTTATGACTTTATGACTTTATGAATTTCAGACTTCGTGAAATTCATTCTGGCCGGACCCAATCCTCCCAAGGAATAAATAAATCCTGCTTTGATTGGACTATAGTTTTTGTGCTGTTATCATGTAAACATTGTTGCATGTAGTGTGGTTATCGTGGAACTCAAAGGGTGGGAAAAAATTAACATTGACCTAACAGACCTCAGTGTGCCAATGTTTTGTACAGAAAGGCAAGAAAAACCAAATACTACGGTGAGGGTAATTTATTTTTTCTGCTGGACACGAGTTTTTTCTACAGTATTTACTATTTTGTAGATTCACGCTAGTGCTGATTGCTGAAATTTAATAAAAATCGTATGTGTCCTTGTTGCTGTAATGAATTAGTAGTACTGTAATTCTCCGGAGGTTACCTTTACCTTTTTTACCTTTACTGTAATTCTGAAACAATTACAAGCATTTTATGTTTACTCCAGTGCTAAGAATTTTAAAATTTTTAAATTTTTTGAAAGTTGGCATGGGTACATTTTGTAATTAACTGAATTTGCTAAAGCGAAAACTAACCAGAAATAACCCCAAATTAGTCTTAAATTAAACAAATTCTATAATTCCTAAAGCGTCTATGGTTTTTCTATGACGTTCTAAGACTCATGGGTGCCTTATTCATTAAGATCGTACCAGAGTTGCCGGATAAATCTAAGTAAAACACCGATCAGGATTCAAGTTTTTTGTCAGAATTTTTGTCAGATCCGAACTCCGGTTGAAAGCTGATTCTACTGAAGCACCTGTGGCTCAGTTGGTTAGAGCGTCTGTGTGTTGAGCAAGAGACCGCGGGTTCGAGTCCCGCCAGGTGCCCGGTTTTCTCAGATGCTTGATGGTGTGCAGCTCTCTTTCATTCTTTAAAATAGCGTTCGGAAAACGGTGGCTGTAATGCTGTATGCACGACAACAGATTTCCTCCATTCGGCACCCATATAAACACAAATCTTGGAAAGTAAAGTATTATACCATTGCAGCTGTGTCAGAACAGTTTGATAACTTGAAAGTTTAACTACATATAGCATATGCGCTAAAAATTTTGAGTTTAGCGCATTGTTAAATCTGTGCTTTTGTGAGATTGATGCTAAAACACGTAGTTTCAATTAAACTTAAGGGGGTGGGCTACGAATTTCACTAAAAGTTCGATGTTGGGAAAGCTAGCTAGTCTTTTGCCACATAATAGTATTAGGTTTAGTGTAAAATAGTTTAAAGTTTGAAAGAATTCCATGCAGCATAGCGTCCTGTGGAGCCATCAGAAGTTGTTGTTGTCGGTCCAAAGATCGACATGCTCGTACACAAACTTCGCCTCGCCCTGATCGCTATGGGCAAGGTACGGTACCCAAATTTTCCAGAAATAGTTCTGACATATAGCGCTTTGATATCGTGTAAAATAATCCTTAGATCAATGTATACTTTTCTGTGAGATACAATCAAAGTGCGAAAAATTTGGTGTTGCAGATCTATACGGGTGGAGGTTAACTAACGTCTAATGAGCTGTGGTTTATCAATTGAACCCAACTTTGCTCCAATTAAGACTCCAAGTATCTGTCTTTAACTTATGTAAAAATGACGTGATTTCGTTAATCCCTGCGTTCGCAGTGCTAGATTACATTATCGATATTGTCGCTGTTATTTGGTGCCATTTCGAAGATGTGAGCCAATTACTCCAAATTACTGTGGCAGAATCGGCTGAAACTTTGCGCATTACAGGCCAGTGAGTGTACCAAGATATGCAGAAAGCTAGGTCACTAAACCTCGCTTAAGTGTTTAGAAATGCTAGGTTGATTTCTCGAAGTATGAATGGCTATCGCTCCAAAAAGCTCTAAGACAGTTGTAAGCGCATACTGAACGAAGGAAGCGTCATATCAAAAAACGGATTTTATATTCGGAGTCAGCAGGCCAAATAACCCCTATAAGCACCTTTTCGGCGAAATCGGAGTCAAAAAATTTTTTTGACCCCATTTTTACTGCACTTAGATAGCTTTTCAGGCCTTTATAAGGGTTATTTCTTAAGAAAAAGGTTGCTAACACACTTACCAGAAAGCCAAATTCCTCGAAACTGACAGACAGTTTGCCCCTATTAGAGCCTAATATTTGCTAAAGAGCTGGGGTAGGCTAGGGGCTGTCAATTTTATTAGATCGAAAACGGCGCACGGTCACATCGCAACTTTTCGCCAAATTTCAAACTTTGCGCTGTTATAGCTGAAGAAGAAAGCAACGCTTGAAAGTCGGAATACTTTTAATATTTAGCACTAGTAACAGATAACATTTATGGCTGAAGGTTTTAGAATTGGTCAAACCGTTAATCCACCAGAGCCGAAAAAACCTTTTTGAAAAATCCTATTTTTTCCACCAAAATTTATACTTTGGCGTACTGCCAAAAACAGTGTAGGTGAGATATATTGTTGCCCACCCTAAACTTTTTTACTTTCATATGTTGGCTAACGTTGGGGGGAAAAGTAGCGCTCTCCGACGATATCGTGCCAACCCCTTCGTAGCCCCCCCTTAATTTGAATTTGCACTACTGAAAATGATAGAAACTGACTAATGCTTATTAATTAAAAAGTAAACACTAAAAGTGAATTTTAATTAGATGAGTTCATTCTGCTTTTCCTGCTGCGACTCAGCGCAGCAATTCTGTTAAGTTTGCTCAACCCGAACTCCAGGACGCAATTTGCACGATAAGAATGTATGTCACCCTAAGTACTTGTACAGAGTGGCTTAACGCAGGGCCAGCATAGTTTGTGCGGGAATTCCTCTCCTTTCTTTTGTTTCTGGATCAAGTATGTCTGTTACGCATAGATGCTCATGTCAAATTGGCAAATTCAAATCCGGAAACATAGACTCTTCCTATGATTGATGACTCATCATAGTTAAAATTAATATAATTAAGATTTCCGCGGAGATATTTCGAATGCATGAAACAAAATGAAACATTATGTTGAAATTTTATTAGAAGTGTAATGTAAATTCTACATGCAATAGGTTACTACTCAATCTTTTGCAGATAAGCAGGTAAGTTTTCCGAAGTAAACAAGTCTGAACTAAAAATTCTTGGCTTATTGCAAACGTTGTCCAAAGGAATCCTAAATCCCTTCATACAAACTATTGCGAGTTGAGAACAGATTTGCATTGTGAAGAAAAGCAAAGTTCAGTTCTCATGCTATATTAATCACAATAAATAAATAAATAATTAAAGCATGTGAACAAGAACAATTCTTTGGGAGTTCATTAAAAGATATATACTTATAGTAACTGTTAATCAAATAAAGTATATGACTTCGTATCATATTAATTGAGGTCTCACTTGGTTCAAATCGGAGCAAAATCAGCGTATCTAAATACTGCGTACTAAATCTTGGGGATTCAGTAAACTTCAACTAAAACAATTCCTCTACACAGGAGGCTTACAAATTATGAAAATGTGCCAGAGACAACGTTTAATGGTTTGCAGATAATATTTATTATTAATTTAAATTTGGCTGACCAACTTCTGCTAAGACTGCACATTGCATAAGCGAATGACTTAATGTAATGCAAGCGTGACACATTCGGCTGAATTTCGGCAGTGGGTAATTTTACAACGCTTTGTACGTGTGAAGTCTGGCTCGGCTATCTTTCCCATAACCCAGAGATCAGTGGAGTCCTGTGACTGTCAGTGACTGTCGGTGCGCCTCCGATGATGTCAACATCTCATCTGATTGTGGCGGCCGTTTTTAAATTTTAAAATCAAATTTGAAATTTGAAAAATCAATTTAAAATCAAAATAAAAAATTTTAAAATCAGGAAACTTCCAGAATTTTTTTTGCTCTGTGGTTGTAGTAAAGACAAGTAATGGGAGGTGTAGCACCTCATAGAGATTTGAAGTTTCATGGACTTATGCTTTTGAACCCTGAATTAGTGGAAGTGTTATGGCCCATTAGGTTCAGCCAATTTTTTTCGGCCTATCTGTTCTGATGAACAATACTACAGAATTGAAATGTTATGCTGTAGAAACAAAAGAAAACAAAAATAACTGCTTATTAATGCTTATATACCAGAATTCCAACTTTGCAACCTCTGGTACTGCTCAAGTATGGTTCAGCTATTTGGTAGATTTAAGAAAATAGAAAAAAGTATTCCAAGGTTAAGGAATGTCCTGCAAACAATTTGGTCATATTTTAAGCTGGTCACCCACCTGCTTTGTTTGGCCAGTTTCAACAAAAGACATTCAACCTGTATTTAAAGCAGCTTGATTTAATATTTAAGTTTTCTATATTTTATTTAATTATAATCAGATCTAGCGTTTGCTCCAAAAACGGCCGAAATTGCATAACTTTTTAAACATAAAACATTATTTGCAGAACTTAATCATATCATAAATTTATAAATCACATTATTTTAATCATAAAATGGGTATTTGAACAACTGTAATTTCAAATCCAGCTGTTGTTTCAATTTTTAGGAACATTTGCGTTAATCCAACCAAAGCTTACTGAGATATCAAAAATTGAAGATCTAAATGCGTCGCCCATATGTTATTTTGCTAGTTCAATACTGTGGTTGGTTATCATGGTGTTTGTCGAATTACAGCAAGGTCTTCAAGTTTAAAAAGGTATGCTTTTGTTTGCTTTGAGTATCATATGTCAGCCACCGTTGCTCCAACGAGTAGACTTAGCTACTCTGAAAGCAGAAAGCATCTTCCCAATTATTCCCCCGCAGTTTGCACAAAAAAGCAATCAATACAGAGGAGGAAGGAATATGACGGATATTGCATGCATCGAGTCAGCCCGACCTCAATTTTCACAGTTCCCGAGCGCAAAACACCAGTCACAAAATTCCCAGCCGAAGCCAGACCTGTGGCGTATGTAGGCCTGGTCAGGCCCGAGTTTTGGGTAGACACATTTCAACTGTTTCGAATGTTGGAATTATAAAAACGAATTTAAACCTCCAGGAGCTGAAAGTTGTAAAGGCCAGTGCTAGACACACTGCTTGTTCGTTCCGAAGGCTTTACCAGGGATTTTCTCAGCGGCAGAATCTACTACTTAAGACCCGCGAGTTAAAAGAGTAGAGTTAAAAAAATTTAGCTCGTTTAACCTTGCAGCCGAGTTAAAATGAACTGTTTAACTCTTTTAACCCTGTGAACGAAAATGATTGAGTTAATTTTAACTCTTTTAACTCGTTTAACTCGGTGCGAGAAAAGGCCCTAAGAATACGTAATAATAAGAGTATGAAAGCAGGCATGGACTATGTACTATGTAGTGAGAGCAAATACTAGGCACCACTACACCATATAGCCTAACATCTTCGAATTTAACCCTCTCACACCGACAGTCTTCCTACCCAACTAATAATGTCTGCAATGCTAGCTGAACCTCTATCATCAGTCTCTCGATTGACACATCAAATCATGCAGTTGGTTGTGTTGAGACTGGTACTACTGCGACGACATTTCAAGTGACACAACAACTGTACGACAACTGATTGCGTTGGTAAAGCGAAAGGGGAACGATATCGAAACCGCTGTAGTCACTGCTGTGAACAGAGTATATACTTTCTCTCATACCACTATTTCACACCACAACTAAAGTCGTGTATGTTATCATTTCTGACATGATAGTTTAATTTCGTCCTTTTTTCCGCATTCTCTCTTTAGAGGTTAAGATCTGTCCTTTTCTTGCATTTTACCACAACTGCGATTAGTGACTAATCGATTAAACCGCATAGTCCATCTCCTATGAAGGATATCAAATCGCAGATAACCAATACCTCTTCACTCTAAAGTATGAGATCAAAAAAGGTGGAAAAATTATGCATGGCATGGCATGCTCAATCAATATTTACGAGCAGCTTTGAATCCGCTGGTGCAGAAAAACAACTGCTTAGCAGCAGCAAACGAGGCCCAGCTACAGAAAATAGCTAACTGGACAGTCGGTAACAACGCCGAGTCCCATTTGCACAGCTGTACGAGGAGGGTCAGTATTTCTTTCTGTAGGAAGTTTCACTGACCGCAAGACGTCGTTTGCGCCATGAGGCGACTCCAGAAGTCGATGTTACACAGCTACACTCAATCCAACTCAAACCGTCCCTTGAAAGCGGGTTCATCTTGCATTGAATCAAAGCATTCATTCCTATGTACCATGAACAACAGATGTAGCATCTATACTGAGCTGTTGTGTCACCTATCGTTAAAACGAAACCGCTATACCTTCTTGTGTGGAATAGGCTGATTTTAACACTATTTTCACAGTCGGCTGATCCTGGCTCTAAAGAAAACCAAGACCCCAAGAAACGCCTGTTGCAAGAAAAGTCAAGTCGTCTGAATATTGACTATTCCATACTTAAAAAGTGACCCTGGAGAGAATTCCAACCTACAGAAGGTTATAGGGTGCGCTTATCTCCGGATTCACAGCCCGAAGCTAGGAGCGACAACTCTACGTCTATGGAAGGGGGACAACCCTTCATCAGACATTACGGTCGAACACAGACTCTTGTTACCTTCCCACCGCAGTGGTACCCATTTACCGACCAGTTAAGATTAGGACGGCTGGGTTGGCTATTGAATACTTGAATATTGTCATCCCCTTGTTATTCATTTCAGACAATGCTGCTGCGCTTGCTGATTTGGACAGGCTGCGTGGTTTTGTTATTGGCGTACCAAAATAGAGAATGCTATGTTAGCGGGAGGAGAATAAAGCCGAATGAAACTTTTTGGGAAAGTATTGTACAATTTCGTTGTCGTCCCTTGGAAGACGGTGAAAAAGAGTCCATTGATTCAAATCGTTTGCAACCCATTGGTATGGGCAGATAAGATTTCGTCTGTTTTAGTAATTAATGCCTTTCTGTGTTTGGATGCCAATTATATATTTCGGATCACTACTAAGTACAAACCACAACATCGCGAACTCACTCGCGAAGTGCGAACTCACAGCATCGCTATGGTTTTCTATTTCAGCTTGCCGTTGGGAGGAAGCAAATATGACGGTCAAGATTGGAGAACGCAAGACTTGGAACGGCCAATACGCAAGTTGCCAAGCTTCTGGAAACGGTGTACAATTTCTCATCTCCAAAGGTTGGTTGCAGGCTTGTGATCTTTGAACGGGAATTCCAGGTGTTGTGATGTTTGTACATTATGATGCTGTGACGTTTGGGCAGCCTTGAATTCAAAGTCAACTGTAGCATGGCTTTTTTAATATCAAATGTTTGAAATCAGTGTGCTGACTCCACGAAACTAGCAACAGAAACCGTGGATCCTTTTAAAATGTTATTTGTTTGGTGCATGAATTAGCATTTGCTACGAACAAT
This sequence comes from Trissonchulus latispiculum, assembly GCA_030248195.1. NCBI lineage: Eukaryota > Metazoa > Nematoda > Enoplea > Enoplida > Ironidae > Trissonchulus > Trissonchulus latispiculum. The sequence goes on along the minus strand of JASAND010029336.1, from coordinate 186,979 downwards.
TGTTACTTAAATATTGCTTTGCAAAGAAATTGTTTCAGTTGCCAACCCAAGCCTAGAGAATGGACCCGACATGCCCGAAGGACAAGTACCACGCCCGCCAAGGCCAACTCTTCGGCGCCCTCCAACTCCGAATCCACAGATGTTGGCCGGCTGAACAGACCATAGTGAACTGATACGGATTTGTGTAACTAATGTGCTTCTGAAATGTGTCTAAAATTGGGCCAAATAAAGGATAACAGCTTTAGTTTCAGTTAAAGGTCAAAGCCATTATAAAATATATAATTGCAAAGAATTGAATTTTCAGCTAACAGGGTACAGATATTGATACAAATCTGCAAAATGCCGGTTATTAACATAGAATAAATAATGGTTAATTCACGATAAAATAAACTTTTGTGTAGGCGGTGTGTAGTGTGCAACCGCTAACTGCACATGCCCCTAGCCTAATAAAAAGCCAGGCTACTACGCATAATTAGGGTGGTAGAACACAAACCGAGAATACTTAATGAAGGAACCTTCCACGTTACAGCAACGCCACAGACTAGTTTCTTTCGATTTACTAGCACATGTACTCGAAAAAGTAGCTAAACTGCATTGACAAATATTGGCATAGAAATGAACGACATCAACCAAGCGTGGGAGCCATGGGTTATGTGGAGTAGTTGAAACTAGGATTGAAAGATGTGAAGACGCATGCCAGAGGTGGGATCGAACCACTGACCTTTGGATCTCTCTCTCTCTCTCTGTCGGAGTACCTTGGGGCTTTACCACCAGGCAGTTGCCCGAACATTGAGGCTATTTTATTGCGCTAATTTCAACCTTTTTGCGTTCTGGTTAAATGGGTCGTTCTCGTAGGCTAGGGTTCCATGACATGCCGTTGCACTCAGTTGTTCGTTGCTAACGGTGTTATGGCATAGGAGATTCTGAATGGTCCGAAGAGAGAGGTTGAGATGGCAAAGCTAAAGCCTGGGTTCCGCATGCTATTCCGAATCGAAGGACAGTCTATGATATGCTCCCGAAACCATGGCCCATTTGTTCAGTGTCTCTGCTCCAGTGCGTCTATCAAAAGAGTTTGATCACACCGTGTAGACAGAAGTCACGTTTTTGTCCATCACAAACTCGCACTAGCACAAATTCCGGGACCAGTGACCACCTAGGGAACTGGATAGGCCAAGTCACAGCTGTTCAGCACAAAGTCCGGGACCAGTGACCACCTAGGGAACTGGGTAGGCCAAGTCACAGTTGTTCAGCACAAAGTCCGGGACCAGTGACCACCTAGGGAACTGGGTGGCCAAAGTCACATCTGTTCAGCACAAAGTCCGACTTCAGTAGCCGACAGTCCGGTTCCGTCAGCCAAAGTCTGTTCCCAGTGGACAAAGTCTGTTCCCAGTGGACAAAGGCTGCTCCCAGTGGACAAAGTCTGTTCCCAGTGGACAAAGCCTGTTTCCTCAGGACAAAGTCTGTTTCCACTGGACAAAGTCTGTTTCCTCTGGACAAAGTCTGTTTCCTCTGGACAAAGTCCGCGCTGCGTGGATAAAATCCAATACGAATAAAAGCAGTTCGCAACGAGTAGACAAAGGTTACATGCTCTGTATATCCACCGTCGCAGACTTCCCAAATGCATGTAAGCTGGTGAATATTGGAATTAGTAGTTACTATGCTGATTGCAACTAGTTGGTCGTTTAAATTTAGGCTGCTGCTCATTGCAAATCGTTTATATTGTCCTGGCTTATCTTTTCCGTGGCTGGTGCTCACTGCAATAATCGTTTATACTGAAGTGATCTTTGTTGTCTGCACTGCAATGGTTATCGTATTATCATTAATTGATCAAACGAGTCACAGCGTTCAGCTTACAATTGCGTTTAAGAAATGGCCGTTCGCGACGGCCCCACAAAAACTGCCAAACGTGTCGCAGCGTTCGGCTTAGAATGCTTAGAATTGCCTTTGGCACTTTGACCACCGGTACAGATCGAACCGAGTTGTAGCTAATTCCCCTATATATTAATTATGCATTTTATGCTAATCAGGTTCCATTTTTCTGTGTATAGAGTCAATCAGCTTCCATTTTCTGCACTGCAATATCGTATTATCATAAATTTGTCTGCACTGCAATGGTTATCGTATTATCATAAATTGATCGAACGAGTCACAGCGTTCAGCTTACAATTGCGTTTAAGAAATGGCCGTTCGCGACGGCCCCACAAAAACTGCCATACGTGTCGCTGCGTTCGGCTTAGAATGCTTAGAATTGCCTTTGGCACTTCGACCACCGGTACAGATCGAACCGAGTTGTAGCTAATTCCCCTATATATTAATTATGCATTTTATGCTAATCAGGTTCCATTTTTCTGTGTTTAGAGTCAATCAGCTTCCATTTTCTGCACGGCAATATCGTATTATCATAAATTTGTCTGCACTGCAATGGTTATCGTATTATCATAAATTGATCGAACGAGTCACAGCGTTCAGCTTACAATTGCGTTTAAGAAATGGCCGTTCGCGACGGCCCCACAAAAACTGCCAAACGTGTCGCTGCGTTCGGCTTAGAATGCTTAGAATTGCCTTTGGCACTTTGACCACCGGTACAGATCGAACCGAGTTGTAGCTAATTCCCCTATATATTAATTATGCATTTTATGCTAATCAGGTTCCATTTTTCTGTGTATAGAGTCAATCAGTTTATCAGTTAAAGTGCGCAGTGTTTAAGTAAAACGTGTAGAGCGGTATTTTAAATGCACAGCACTACTACATCGATTTTACTAGAAGGTTTGTCCCAAACATGTGGTACATGTGGCGGTATACCACCCGCTTAGAAAAGTCCATCCCGGGTGTAGTCCGATTCGGGCTGACAGAGTCCGATCCGGATGGACCAAGTCCTTGCTGGGTAGCCACCGTCCATCGCCAGTAGCCAAAGTCTGGACCGGGCGGCCAAAGTCTGCACCGGGCGGCCAAAATCCGGACCGGGCCGCCAAAGTCAGCACCGGGCGGCCAAAATCCGGACCGGGTGGCCAAAGTCTGTACCGGGCGGCCAAAATCCTGACCGAGTGGCCAAAGTCCGGACTGGGTGGCCAAAGTCTCCTCCCAGTAGCCGAGTCACACACAACTAGCCAAAGTCCTATGTGGGTCACGGTTGGTCAGCACAAAGTCCGGGACCACTGACCACCTAGGGAACTGGGTAGGCCAAGTCACGGTCGGCCAGCACAAAGTCCGGGACCAGTGACCACCTAGGGAACTGGGTAGGCCAAGTCACGGCCGGCCAGCACAGAGTCCGGGACCGTGCTCCTGTGGCATCTGTCTGCACGGTGTGATCAAACTCTTTTGATAGACGCACAGGTTAAAATTCGTGCTCCACATCAATCAGACTGAACCTAATCGTTCACCGGTGGCAATCCAGGAGTCGCCGCAGATGCCCGAGACGTGAGACCATCATCGGTTTCTGTAGAGTCTGCCTATGATCCTGAAATGAACCCAAGTTCGTGCACTTGTCAACACTGATGATGTTCTGGTCCCCAGGACTCGACTTAGAACTCTGAGAAGAGTTGCTCTGGTCCATCCCAAACGCATTCAAGGCCAATGCCATCATGGAGTCGTCGTTGTAGCTTCTCGCCAGAGCCGTTGCCCTGTAAGGCTAGTTGTTACCCAGAAATACCATGCTTCAGAAGACGGGTGCGTACCCCTAGCACCGAATCCCTGTATTTGAAGGACGCAAAATTCATTCGCGATGGGGAAGGTAGACATCACACACAATCTAAATGAGAGTCTCCACGATGACCACACAGAGTACGGTTGACGCCGTAATTCTCCTTGCTTCAGGCGTTGACTAATGCGTTTCGTATGTTTCGAGTTGAACTCGTATTTCTTACACCTAAGCTTCTGCTGAAAAAGGGAAAGCACAAGACTTAATAATATTCCAAGGTTCCCATAAATTATTGCATATACGTGCACAACGATTGGTACAAGAGCCCTAAGTATTGGTATTGGCATACATACAGCGGACGTCTGCTAATTCTCGCCCTAAAAGTCAGACAGTGTCCAAATTTAACCTACAAGGAAATGCAATTGTGCAAACAAAATTATTAATAAAGATGTTTCTATGTATCTAAGTTTGGTACAAAATTTGGATGTTATCCAAACTCAAATCCCGTGAAACGGCCCAAAATTACTCACACTAAAAATCAATGTGTGTGCCTACATTGAGACGATAACACGCATCGCGTGTACACACAGACAGAACCTCGGGAAAGTTTCAGATTTGTGGCCCAGAGGAGGAGTTTAGAAGAATAATGACACTAGTGTCTAAACGCGATGAGCTAGGGGGAAACTTCAACGAAACAAAACATAAGCCGACAAATATATGGAAAGATTTGCAAAGAGAGTCAGGCAAGAAATCCCTGAACTCCTGGCAGTCTATTATAGCTGGACTAATAATAAACTTTAGTTACTTACACTGTTACCACTCCCGGATGTAACGGATTAGCAGACCATGGCACGGATGGATGCGTCCCGACCACCCTGGAGACGGTCGCCACAGCCTCGTCTGACAAGACATAACAATAGATACGCTAGTGGAGAGATACTTCTCACCTCACTCAGTCTCAAGAGTAAATTAATATCCTACCTAGCTACTTAGGAGCCTAATTAAATGAAGCAACACTTTAATAAAGAAAGAATAACAAGTATATACATACGTGAGTTCAATTCTCACCGATATCATTTTTGGTGGAAGAAGGTGCCTCTTCCACATTTTTATTTTTGTTTGGGAAGGTGCTTCTACGTCAATTTAATTGCGTCATTGTTTTTACTTTTCAGCAATCCGTGTGATACGTGAGTTCGATTCTCACAGAAATCATTCACCACCTGTGTTGTCATCTCAGCATATAGGTGAAGACTCTAAAACGGCAGTCTAAACTCATTTCATGGAAGAATTATCGTGCAAAGGAAGAAAGATGAAAAACAAAAATTGCAGGATGAATTGTGTGCGGCTTTGCTTGCTCGGAAGAAAGGCAGGCAATTTTGCAGCAGCGTGTATTTGGTGTATTTGGTTGTTTTTCATGAAATACAGAACAGGTTTTCCTCGACAAAATAATAAGCTGAATCCAGCTTTGTAGTTGCAAACTCTTGGCTGGAAACTATATAAATTGGAATGAAAATAGGAATCTATGTTGTTGTCCTGTGGCTGGAATTTGTATACTGTACTAATTTTCATTTCTGTTTGAGATTGGAGCTGATATTTTGAATATTGGAACCTTGGAAAGAGTAATTTTACTCAGAATGTTTCAATGCAGTGGAGTTGACATGAAAAAATTGAAAATGTCAGACTTGTTCTGAGTAGAATGAACAAGCAAAAGTTGTGTGCCAAAGTATTGGGAAAGGTATGGAGCTGAACGTTTTGAAAAGTTTTGTGCCGGCTACGCAGGAAAGCTTTCGTCAGATAAGTTTCTTGGTTGTTTTATCTTGCGGTTGTTCATATTTTATTTCCTATGTATTTTCCATGGTTTACATTGAGTTTTGCTTGAGTTGGATATTCCAAAAGCAGAACTTCGCCTTGTACCTTGACAGCTGCCTCTTGCTTTTCATTTAATTCAACGGTGGAGTTTAAGACAATACACCATGCTTAAAATCAAGAAATCCGGAACCTTCCTTGTATCACTTTGGGCAGAGAATAACTTCATTTGCATAACGTCCACTTTCAAAAATTCTGCAATGCATGTACTTCCTACAGCCGGTATTATTACAACAGGAAAGAAAAGAATTGTAACACAGTAAAAACTAAACCGGTTTCTGAAACCCCCTCGTATAGTCATTGCATGTCAACATTTTCCAGCGAACATTTATTGTGTGCTGCAGAACAAACCACCCAGAGAATAATGTATAATAGCCGGCTACGCTGAGGCGTAGCCGGAAAAATTATGTAAACACTCCCTTTGTAATTACTTTCCATATCTGAAAGCTACTAGACTGTGTAATTCCAGTTTCAATCTCGGCATGATCTTCCACCCGATATATACTTGTTTTGTTCTTGCTTCTTGGCAGAATTTCGCCATTAAAATCGATTGCCGGAAATAAATGAAATGCAAAAGCAAACCTAAGTTAAACAAGTAGGCCCCAAAAGGGGTAGTATTTCTTTGTAGACCTTTTTTTAGCAAAATTGCCCTTGTTGTCGGAAGGTCCTTTAAGCGTTAGAATTTAAGCGTTTTAAGCGTTTACAATTTCACTTGACTTCCCTTTTTATCTTTTCATATCGAACTACTGTTGTCCTGTGAAACATCCTACTCAATAGTTTTGCTTATCAGACCAGACTTTCCTCTTCGTTAGAATATATAATCAGTCAACATCACTGGGTTCCGCAGTACGGCTGACAAACAAATACGTTGTTTCAAATAAAAATAAAAAAGGATTCTACAGAAAACTTATATTACTTTTCACTTCGCTGCTTAATTTTTTGCGGGAGTGCAGGCCTATGCTTGCCAAGCCATGCCATGACTGGGCTGAACTTGTGATGTCAGTAACGATGGATTGACTGAGTAGAGTTGAAAAAGCTAACAAGTTTTTAAGAAAGTCGTCAAAGTTTATTGGTCAACTCCTTTCCCGTCTGTCAATTTAGGGTGCAAGGCACCACACAATATTATTACATACAATGCGCACGTGAAAAATAAGAATTATCTTAACTATAGTGGTTCATGATCATTGGCACAACTATATTACAGGGTTGTAATACAAATAACAGTTGTGCTTAGTGTCCAAGATTATCTCTCAGACGGACCTGAGTATTGTTCGTCCGAATACTCATTTGAACGTCCAGAATTTCGAATATTTCGAAAAATGGCGTTTGGCTCTGAAAAGAGTGGGCTATTCAAAATATACGATCGAAATCAGGTTGTGCTTTTAGGGCATTCTGCTTAGCTGTAGATTCGGTAGGTGAAGACTGGTTAGAGGAACTAGTAACCAGTTTTAATATACTTAATTTTGGTGCTTTGCCAGTGGGCCAATTTCCATGCGGAAGTTCACGAACGGGTAACACAACCATAAAATGATTACTGTTAACGTTGTAAATGTAAACGGAATTTCGTTCAGTTTCAATGTTCTTCTCTAATAAAGCTGTAGGGACGAATAATTGCCAAGCCCAAGATTTGCCATATTTAGAGTAGGACATAATAGTAGTTTTTAACCGGGCGGCGGTAAGAAAAATCTCATCATCAGTTGCAAACTCAGAAGCTTCAGTCAATCTCTCTTTAACCTCATCAATTTTTGGGTACATTGCCTGAAAACGTCGCTGGTGTTCATTAGTTTCCATAAACTCAAGGAGACTTCGTTTAATATCTCGCCACGAATCTTCTAAACCGGTAATAGCTAAGAATAAGTCTCTATAATAACAATTCCCATTACCCAAAACATCTACTACTTCATATTAAGGTTCATAAAGAGGCATGTGCCGTAGCATTTCGGGTAACTCGTGCCTAATTTTAAGACCGTACGTTCGTGTGATGCGCTTTTCCCAATTTCCGTCAATAGGATTGAAAACTTTCGTCGATGGTACAGTTCTGGGTCAGCTTCTTGAGAGAGAGGCTCGTCTCCCACAAAAACAAGTGCATTGTCCAACTCCGATCCAGAATCGGGACATTTAATTTTCAATTGTGACGGGCCCTTCTGTTGTTTTGGCGAAAGCGGTGGACTTTCTAGCTTTTGTTCCGGTTGTGATTCGGAAATATGCAGTTTCTCCGCCATTCTGGCAGAAGATCTCCTTCGCACCGGTTCAGGTTTGAGCGGCTTAACGTTTTCCCGATCAACTGGGGCTTTTGCACGTTCAGAGACTTTAGGTTTCTGTTTTTCCTTGTCAAGGTTTGAACGTTCGATATCTTGTTCCTCGGATTGCGCAGAATCAGCCTTTGAGGAATCCTTTCTCGGGACAGACTGTCCTGAAATGGGCAATTTTGAAATTTCACATTCAGAGTGATCAGACGCGTCGGATGGACTCCAGTCATGTTGGTGAGTAGGAGCAGTGATGACGCGCGTTTCAACACAATGTATCATATTATTACACTGCACGTTGATACGCTTGGCACCCCGGTTACCGGCTGGGTACACTTCTGCCACACAACCAAAGATCTTGTCAATCCTATATGTCCCTACATGCTTATCTAGCAGTTTATACACTTGATCTTTTTTAGCTACATTAGAGGCCTTAATCATAACTAAATCTCCTACACGATAAGTCGGTTCAACTGCATTACGGTTATAATTTCGGTCTTGTGCTTTCATTATGAACATAATCAAATCCGGCGTACTTACGATCAGTAGGTTAAAAGACATCAGTGGCGCTGGGCAGTACGGGGTCCCATGCATGCAAAAGATGCGTTTCGCCAGTAGTAGCGTTTACCGAGGTATTGTAAGCAAATTGACAAAAAGGTACCATGTTATCCCATTCCAGATGATTATCAGTAGCAGTACTTAACATATCTAGTAGCGTGCGATGCCATCGTTCAACCTGACCATTTGCGGCAAGGTGGTAGCGCGTGGTTTCTAACCTACGAGTTTGGACAAGGGCGCAAATTTCTTTGCTTAAAACAGCCACAAATTCCTTACCCTGATCAGAAACTATGGTTTTCGTTGATCCGTACTGTAAAACAATAAACTCAAGAAACGTTAGAGCAATAGTATGCACTCGTTTATTCTTAATGGGCACGGCAATCACATATTTAGAATAGGCGTCAATGAAACTGAGTATATGCTTCATGCCACTTTTGGAGACTGTCGAAATGTCCATTAAGTCACAGTGGACCCGTTCAAATGGTTTCACAGATAGTGGTGCGTGTCTCAAAAAAGCTTTAGGGTTTCTTGAGGGGGCTCTTCCGTTTTTGTCACCGTGGGCAAGATTTAACCCATTGTTTCGCATTCCGCATGCATTCCCCGCCACCAGAAGTGTTCAAAATGTCTGAAAGAAGTCCTATTACACCCACCATGTGCTGCATACGAGCTATCATGACAAGCGGCTAACGCTTCAGAGCGCAAACTTTTCGGTACGGCTAATACTTCTAAAACGGTATCCCTAAACGTTTCTAAGTGTACCAGTACCCCATCTCTCATGTGTTGTGGAGGTGAAATAGGTAAGCATATTGTGGGTGAGACTTGGGTGAGTCCTGAATTGTTGCCCAAGGCCTGGCCTGCCGGGCCTGGCCGGTGGAGGATTATATCGATTAAAGATTAATTATGAGAAGGTTGTGGTTGCCCTGGAGAGCTATGCAGTAGGCCGTGTCTATCAGCTTGGGGTCGTGTGTTAGTAATTCGATTGACGGTTTGCCGTTCCCTTAAAGTTGAGTCCTAATAGTGTGGATAATTAAGGGAAAACAACCGTACACAGTTGATAAGCAACTAAACACAGGTAAATAAACTATAGTCTAGCAAACCTAAACTGGAGCAAAAGAGTGAATTTTGTGGAGAGTTTATTATTAAAACTAGGTATGACAATGTATATATTTTCTGAAATCAGAGTTTTCAAAAATTTTTAAAAATTTAAAAATTTAGAAATTTAAAATTTTATGAATTTTAAAAACGGTAGGAAAAGAAATAATAAGCGAAAAGTAGTCGAGTTTGGTATCAAATTAAAGCTTTCGTTCAGGAGAACACGAATATATATAAATTAAGTGGATTTGGGGCGGCACGTGGTTCCAGCGGGCCCATATCCGGAATAGCTAAAGTTGCTCCGATCGTTACAAGCTTGGGCTCCCTTGAAAGCTCTTATCACGCTGAGTGAAAGTTATAATTAGGTCATCGCTCAGAAAAGCTGTCTGCGAAAGTTATTCACCAAACCAAAAATAGGTAGTTTTAACAGTTTTCGAGGGTTTAATCCAGACTTGCGAAAGCTGTGAGCTGAATCGTGTCAAGCCAGTGCGTTACATTTTGCGCCTCATCATTATGCACAACTTCGTGAATTTGCAGCTTTGGATCTTCATGTATGCGTAAGATAAGCTAATTTAAACAACCTTCAAAGGAACCGACACGGCGGCTTGTTTGAAGTTTGTTTTTTTTCACGCCGCCCTAAAAACACTTAGTTTATATATTCGTGTTCTCTTGAATGAGACCTTTAATTTGATATCTAACTCGACTGCTTTTCGCTTATTATTTCTTTTCCTACCGTTTTTAAAATTCATAAAATTATAAATTTCAAAATTTTAATATTTTTTAAAATTTGTGAAATCTCTGATTTCTGAGCTTTCAGAAAATATATACATTGTCATACCTAACTTAAATAATAAACTCTCCACAAAATTCACACTTTTGGTCCTGTTTAAGTTTGCTAGACAATAGTTATACCGGATACAAAAGTGTTCCTAACTTAATCAAGAACTTTGAACTAAAGGCAAACAGAAGGTCGAAGCCTTCAATTCCATGGCCCATTCAAACAATGAAATTTCAGTTTTTCTAAAATAACTTAAAATAGGTGGTAAATACGCGATTGCTCCAGGAAGAAAAGTTGTTCAAAGTCATGAAAGTATCGATTGATATACATATTGTGTATATTGGACAATCTTCAGAGTATTTGCCACTTTTTTCATGTTTCAAGTTGAATAAAACTATGTCTTGGGAAAATTCGTTCATATTTGGCACAACTTCGTAATCCTATGGTGTGTGTTCACACCAAATTTCAGCTTCTGTGGTCGACTCAGAATTAAATTTTTTAATTCGGCAGCCAATTTCTTTTTAAATTTTTGACGATTCTTTAATTTTAGGATAGCATTTCCTCTCTCCGACCGTTAGGGTTACAGCAAAGCTAATGACATGTGTATGTTACCAAATACGTCTTCCTTCATTGTGATAAAAAGCGTAAATGTTTTCATTGAACCAAACAGCAAAGAGAAATTTTTATGTGGGGGGGCCGAACCGGTTCGCATGTGCCTGGCGAACTACTGAGAGCCAGCCAGGAACCAACGACCAAGTATTTTTTACCACGCATGTATATTATACACGCGGTGTATATTAATGCAAAAATGAAGTCGATGCAAGAAAGTTGGTGCAAAAGTTTAGTCGCCCCCCTTAAGCTGTGTTCGGATGTGTCTAGTGGCTTAGTCCGTAGAGCGTCAGCGTACTAAACCAAAGGTCGCAGGTTCGAACTACAGCTCAGGACCGAGCCTTTTGATTGATATTATATGAATATCGCAAGAATTTTATTAGTACTGTAATGCTACTATTTTATCGTTATTTCAGTTTTTTATTAAATTTCTTTATTCCCGTTGAAAAATCGCTGAAAACTTATACATTCACATTATTCTGTTCCTTTTGGAAGTGTCCCTTATTCTGAAAGATTCGGCTAAATTCTTATTGCTACCGCCTTAATATTTATTTTTTTGAGAAATTTCTTCAAAATACACACACCAGAAGCAAAGCAGAATACCAAAATGTTACAAACATCTAACTGAATTTTACATTTCACTTTAAGGCGCTGATATGCTTTACCGCATTATAGCCTTAAACATTTACAAATCATAGTCCACAGCTGTCTTCATTTCAACCATTTGAACTAGGACTAACTTTCTGTCTCAGTCCTCTAAAATTGAGCAAGGAGCAAGAGTTGACGTTTTAAAAATGACTACGATAAACGATGCCAGTGTTGTATCTATTCAGGAATAGTAATAAAGCTATTTACTACTATATCCTAACATCACAGGAACAAAAGACAGACAAAACCACATCTTTTATCTTCTGTTTTCTCAACACCACATTTCCTTTCCTTTCTTTTAAAGAGGGTCAGCTCTATAGAACTCCCCTGTGTAAGGATCATACTGTTCCGGTCTTCGACGCACGCCCTGTGCGTCGAGGGCGAATTCCCAACGGCAGCCTGGGGCGCAGGAAATCCCTGAACAACACCACTCCTGATATCGCCAATGTCTCCAACCTCTAAGGTGTCCTCTGCCTCCAGAGTGTCCAATCTTGATAACGGAATGTCAGGTTAGGAGACACGAGGCCGGAAGCAAAAGAAGCATGGCTCAGTTTACGATGATTCCATATTTTCCCGTTTTCGAGAATGTACGAATACAGGCCTATCTTGTCAATGATCTGTAACGAAAGACAGTAATTCAGTTCACTTTCTTGACATGTGGTAGCTTGTGACGAACATATTCCCCAACTTTGAAAGATTTGTCCTTAACTCTTTTGTCTGATCAAAATCTTTCTTATACTTGCTTTGATAGGTTTGACCATGTGATCGTAACTTGCTTGTATGAACAGGTTGAGTCTCGTGTAACTAAAGTTGGAGCTTCATTCGCATCTTCCGGCCAAACGTTAATTCAGCCGGACTGACTGATGTAGCTAGACTAGAGTAGGCTAGACTGATGTGTTTCGATACACCTCGAGAAGCGTCTGCAAGCCATCATGCCATGCCACACCCTCCAGTAATGCAGCCTGCAACCCTTCCTTTAACACCCGGTTCAGACGTTCCACCAAACCATTTGCCGCCGGATTGTACAAGGCAGTTGTGCAGTGCTAATATATTGTGGTTCTGTAGAAATTCGCAAAATTCAGAACTTGTAAATTGTGGACCATTATCACTGACTTTAGAAACTTGATCACCACATTAGCCATGACTCGATTTGTCAGACACACTTCGGACCACCAGAGTAGTAGTCGGAAAGCACTACCAGATATCTTTCGGCAATTGGTGCAGTGTTGAATGGCCCTAGTATATCAATTGCTAACTTTTTCCATAGACCTGACGGTAGAGGCACTGGTTGTAATGGGGCTGAGAAAATCTTAGCACTTTTGTCCGCCGTTACACAAATGTAGCAATTTCGAACTTGGCTTTCAACGAGGTCGTCCATTCTTGGCCACCAATACAGTTCCCTTAGCCTTTGTTTAGTTCTAACCATTCCCTAATGGCCTTCATGAGCCAGACTGGTGATAGATTGTTGTAAAGAAGACAGAACCACAATTCTTGCCTCGGATCTGCATAGGAGGTGTTTCCTAAGGAACAATTCTTGGCGCACTTTAAAAAAAAGAAAGGAGTTCGTTCTTTAACGATTCAGGCCACGATGCTTGAACATATTCCTTTATCTGAGAAAGAACCACATCTTCAGACGCAGCTTTCTGGAGTTCATCCACCAAAACAGCATGGTGAATTAAGGAAACCGGATAATCTTCATCAAGAATGTCTTCTTTCTGTGAAGGCAGGCGTGACAGCATATCCGCCAGCGTATTAAATGCCCCGGTTTGTATTCTACCACGACAGCGTATGAAAGAAGTCTGGCGTACCACCGCCCAATCCTCATCGGTTTCCTCCCTGTTCCATTAGATCCAACAAGTAACACTGTTCGAGCTTGCTGATCTGTCCACAGTATGATACGTCGCCCCCAAAAACCATCTCTCTACCCAACACAACTAACTCTCTCTTAACTACCTCTACTCCTAATATCACAAAACAATACCTACTTAACTATTAAAACCAACGGGGCTAATATCGGCGCGGACTGTAGTATACTTTTTCTCAGCCCCATTACAACCAGTGCCTCTACCGTCAGATCCATGGAAAAAGTTAGCAATTGATATACTATTGATATACCATTCAACACTGCACCAATTGCTGAAACATATCTGGTAGTGTTTTCCGACTACAACTGGTGGCCGGAAGTGTGTCTGACAAATTGAGTCACGGCTAATGTGATTGTCAAGTTTCTAAAGTCCACGGTCAGCCGATTTGGATATCCTTACGAGCTAGTCAGTGATAATGGTCCACAATTTACAAGTTCTGAATTTTGCGAATTTCTACAGAACCACAATATATTAGCACTGCACAACTGCCTTGTACAATCCGGCGGCAAATGGTTTGGTGGAACGTCTGAACCGGGTGTTAAAGGAAGGGTTGCAGGCTGCATTACTGGAGGGTGTTTCATGTCATGATGGCTTGCAGACGCTTCTCGAGGTGTATCGAAGCACATCAGTCTAGCTTTAGTCAAGCTACATCAGTCAGTCCGGCTGATTTAACGTTTGGCCGGAAGATGCGAACGAAGCTCCATCTTTAGTTACACGACCTTCAACCTGTTCATACAAGCAAGTTACGATCACATGTTCACAACCTATCAAAGCAAGTATAAGAAAGATTTTGATCTGACAAAAGAAGTTAAGAACAATCCTTCAAAGTTGGAGAATATGTTCGTCACAAGCTACCACATGTCAAAAAAGTTGAACTGCATTACTCTATTCCGTTACAGATCATTGGCAAGAAAGGCCCGTATTCGTACATTCTCGAAAACGGGAAGACATGGAATCATCGTAAACTGAGCCATGCTTCTTTTGTTTCTGGCCGCGGGTCTCCTACACCTTAAATTTCATTATCAAGATTGGACAGTCTGGAGGCAGAGGGCACCTTACAGGTTGGAGACATTGGCGATATCAGGAGTGGTGTGGTTCAGGAATTTCCTGCAACCCAGGCTGCCGTTGGGAATTCGCCCACGACACACAGGGCGTGCACGTCGAAGACCGGAACAGTATGATCACGGGGCTAATATCGCCAGCAGCATAATACATACAAGAGTTTTCAGTACTGAAATATTTTTTCACAATTACATGTCTGTAGAGCATCAGCATTCGAAAGCGCTGACACAGTGTCCGTGAGAATTCACGAACTTTCCATTCCCGCAAAAGCACCGCATTTCGGGACTGCCCAGCGGGCAGGGTCGTCGGGTGCAACCGAGCGGTGGGTTGCCCAGAAATCGTGCCCAACAATGAGTGCTGCAATCGTTGCACCCGTTCAGGTTACCGGACCAACCTTGACCGCAAACTCGCTCCACGCGCCAATCGCCCAGGGCCAACGTGACGCAACAGACAGCCAATCCAATGACATAAACCTTTATCATGTCTGAATCAATGCGAAATTAAATCTGGAAAACAATTTAAAGGTTAGATTCGTGATTATGGATTTTTGCCGGATTTCTATATCAGCAGGATCATAATGATACTTTAATAAGCCACCTTTCTACATACCATACATGTGCTTGGGGGGGAGGGTTTGGGTGTTTCAGCCCCCTATATCGGTCTCTCACCGCACAATTTGTTTTTCCGGTTTTTTGGCCAAAACCCGAGAAAATCCTGTTTTTCGGCAGGCTTGGGCCGCTGGTTCACCCCCACCTCAAACTTCCCGTTCCATACATGTCCGCTTTCTACCAATTGATGATTACAAACACTGGGCTCTACTAAACTCCAGCCGACAAAACATCAATGAAAGAGTTAAGTTTCACAAATGAGATTGGGTGTGTGCATTTCTCTATAAGTACAGGCTTCAACTTACTACTAAAATTGAATAGACTATATATATATATATATATATATATACATATATATATATATATATATATATATATATATATATATATATATATATATATATATATACATATATATCATATGTGGCCTATATTTGCATGGGACAGTTTGCGTGCTCTGTAGAGGACCACATCTATCTATGTAGATTTTGCAATCTTTCTACGTTCTTAGGATCCATTTTGTCTTGTTTTTGAGAACATGCCATGTATATTGTGTGCAAAAGTCAGCGGAATCTGTTGTAGCGCTGCTACCAGGGCTGGTAGAACTTCTCCGGAAACAGACATGCTACCACTACATCACAGGCCCATCAGCTGAACTCCCATATCAGGCTTATCAATCTTTCCTATGCCTGCCTAGCCTCCCTTACACTGTAACTACTGATTTTGAAACAAAATGGTCAGGCCACGTACGTAGTACACCCAAAAATCTAACCCATTTTAGACAAGCACTTTCACTTCTAATCTGGACCGAAACACCAACTTGGTGTGAAGCACAACCTAACTGCACAGAAAGTTGATAACTACTTAGGGAAACTGGATTTGAATGCAGGAATTAGAAATTCTAATTCTAATTTCAAGTAAACGCCCAGAAGCAACGTCACTGGACGAACAATCCGAAAGAATTAAGTAAAAGCCCACTTAGCACAGTCTTAATTTAGACCCAGTGTTATCAGTGTCATGACATAAAGGCTCTCCTGTGCCGCAACAATTAATCTTTAGGCAATTTTGGGGAAAATTTATGCACTGCGTAGGCTTTGCACAATTAAGCTTAGTATTAAGTGAATGCATTCAGGACTAATTAGGGTTTACAATAAAAAAATTGAAAAGACACAGTCGGGCTCTTGAAGAAATAACTGGCACGGCGATAGTGCATTCGGTTATCCTTACTCTAAGTTTGACTGCATTGGGCTGGTTTTGTCTGGCTGCCTAACGCTAGTTTTGTTGATTTGAGGATGAGCTCTTTGAATACCCGGGGTTCAACTAGAAACAGAAAATGGAGAAAAAAGAAAAGAGCGAAATAGAGTTGTCTCAGAACCATATCTGAGGAAACCTCTAAAGTAACACATTTTTTGCACACTGACCTGGTTTGCCTTTGTATGTACGAGGCTCTGCCAGGACGACGTAATTTGTGTTACAATCCGACATACGTTACATTTACGTTACATGTTACGTTGCAAACATATGTTACGAACAAAATTAAACCACTTAAGGTTAATATATAGTTAGTCAGCATTTAAAGCCAAAATCGCAATCCCAAACTTTCACCGACACCCCTTCCATGGATGCAGTCATCATTTGAGGTGGCACCATCCCCCCCCCTCCCCCCTCCCCCTCTTTTTTATTTCTCAAATTTTTATTTCTCCTACCTCATCATATTTTATATTTTTTCATAAATCTTTTAACATTTTTTGGATCACAAATCGTAGACAGATGAAATCCTTTATGCAAATGCACCATAAAGCAATTTCAGAAAGACGTTATGGATTTCTGTGGGTGATTTTGAGCCCGACTTTTCCAGATTACCTCCACTTCAGAAGCACACTGATTGTAGTTGAAACGAAACAAGTCGTATATATATGAACTTTCCTAAAAGTTTGCAGAATTATTTGCATAAACAGATAATTTGTTCATTGCTTTATCATGCCTGCAATATTATTTCACATTTCTGATGCAACAGGTTTAGGGTTGCAACAGGTTTAGGGTTTAGGATGCAACAGGTCTACGAATTTCACTAAAAGATCGATGTCGGAAAAGCTGGCTAGTCTTTCGCCACATAATAGTATTAGGTTTAGTGCAAAATGGTTTAAAGTTTGAAAGAATTCCATGCAGTGTAGCGTCCTGTGGAGCCATCGGAAGTTGGTGTTGTCGGTCAAGAGCTCGACACGACACGTACACAATCGACTCGCCCTGAGCGCAAGGTACGGTACCCACATTTTCCAGAAATAGTTCAGTCGTATAGTGCTTTGATATCGTGTAAAATAATTTCTAGACCATTGTATTCTTTTCCGTGCAATACAATAAAAGTGCGAAAAATTGGGTGTTGTAGGTCTATACGGGTGGAGGTAAACTAACGTCTAATGAGATGTGGTTAATCAAATGAGCCCAAATTTTCTTCAACTCATGCGCCAAATATCTGCCATATCGTTCATAAAAATTAGGTGATTTCGTTAATCCCTGCGTTCGCAGTGCTAGATTACATTATCGATATTGTCGCTGTTGTTTGGTGCCATTTTGAAGATGTGAGTCAATTACTCCAAAGTACTGTTTCAGAATCCGCTGAGAGGCCAGTGAGTGTACCAAGATGTGCAGAAAGCTAGGTCACTAAACCTCGCTCCAATCTTTAGAAATGCTAGATTGATTTATCGAAGTATGGATGGCGATCGCTCCAAAAACCTCTAAGACAGTTGTTAGCGCATGCTGAACAAGAAGGAATCGTCATATCGACAAATGGATTTTATATTCGGATTCAGCAGGTCAAATAACCCCTGTAAGCACCTTTTCGGCAAAATCGGAGACTAAAAATTTTTTGACCGCATTTTTACTGCGCTTAAAGCAAAAAGTTTGCTAGTACACTAGCCAGAAAACCAAAGTCCTCGAATCTTACAGACAAACCGATATTTGGTAAAAAGCTGGGGTAGGCCAGGGCTTGTCAATTTTATTAAATCGAAAACGACGCACGGTCACATAGCTACTTTTTGCAAATTTCCAACTTTGAGCTGTTATAGCTGAAGAAGGAAGCAACGCTCGAAACCCATAATATTTTTAATATTCAGCACTAGTAATAGTTATCATTCGTGGCTGAAAGTTTCAGAATTGGTCAAACCGTTAAACCACTAGAGCTGAAAAAACGTTTACACCAAAATTTGTATTTTTTCGTCCAGCCAAAAACAGTAAGTGTATGTGAGATATATTATTGTCCACCCTAACCTCTTTTACTGTGATATGTTGGCTAACGATAGGCGAAAATGTAGCTCTCTCCGACGATGTCGTCCCAAACCTCTCTTAATTCAATCGGTTAATAATTGATGGTTATACACGGGTCAAAAGCTATCTAATTTGCATATTCACTGTCACCTAAGTTAATACAATGTTTTATCATCACTTTACGGCTTGCGCTTGTACAGACCACTAGTGTTTTATTTTCTGCCGAATTCTCCCTTGAATTCCGTATTGTCAAATTGATTCATCATCCCAAATGACGATAATATAGAAGATGAAGCTGGAGAGTCTCAACCCAACGGACTTGTCGTTTCTCCCGAAGAATTGTCAAGCCTAATCAAAAGAGCTATGGATTCAAAGATGGCGGACGTGGAACAGCGTAAATCAAAGCATCCTGATCCGCCCAAACTGAGACATAAGGGTAATCAAGCCCAGTGCGACTTTAATGACAAACTCCGCTCGAAGCTTTCCAAGGCGTCAAAATTGATCAAATCCGGTGACCCGGATGCCCTGGAGAAAATAGCTGAAATCATCGAAGGCGCGAAAGACAAGATCGATCTTCGTCAAAAGATGATAAAATTGGCGGATAGGTCAGGCTGGGACGTGGTAGACGAATATGTGGGCGACGATTTGGCATCGGATTCGGAGGATGAGAAAAAGATACGATCTGCGGAAGCCAGGGCCCTGAAGAAGCGACGACTGGCCCGCGGGCGGCCCTTTCGTTCCTGCCCCCGCGGGCGCGGGGGCACCCGGTCTGAACGTCCATGGTTCTACGGTTTCCAATACCCAGGCTACTACCCACAACAGCAGCAACAGCCAACGATTCCAAGCCTTTTCCAGGCAGGTCCTAGCCATGGCGGATTCTCCTCGCCCTATGCCAACAGCAGTGGTTTCCGACCTAAACAGGCCAAATACCCATGCTTCGAGTGTGGTAAGACAGGCCATTGGGCCTCCGATTGCCCGGACAGAACCAAATCCAAGCAGTGAGCCAATCATGAAATGTAAGTATAATATTAACAGCAGTTGTAGCATAAAAGGGCGCTTACAACGACATATTTCGTTTTGGCAAAAAATTGAAGCCTCTGGTTATGTTCTAAAAATTATCGAGTCAGGCTATGTTATTCCTTTCGAATCAGAACCCGCACCGAGAAAGATGAGAAATAATAGATCAGCTCATCAAAATTCGGATTTTGTTGTTCAATCTATTACAAACTTACTGCAAGAAGGCCTAGTAACCGAACTGAAAAGCGATTCGGAGCCCAGGATAGTCAGCCCGCTTTTTGTTGCTGTCCAAAGTTCTGGTAAAAAGAGATTAATTTTGGATCTTCGATATTTAAACTCTTACGTTAGAAAACAAAAGTTTAAGATGGAAGGCATACATACCGCTGAATCATACTTAGTGCCTAATGGTTTTATGTTTTCTTTTGACCTGAAAAGTGGGTATCACCATGTTGATATAGCGTCTGATCACCAAACTTTCCTAGGTTTTCAGTGGTATTTTAATGGAAAATGGCGGTTTTTTCAGTTTACTGTTTTACCCTTTGGCCTTACCTCGGCGCCGTATGTGTTTACAAAAGTGCTTAGACCTATGGTGAAACGCTGGCGATCTCAGGGTATACCTTTTGTGATTTATCTAGATGACGGTTTTGGCTGTGCTAATTCGTATGAGAAAGCTAAAAGAAGTGCTTCAGTTATTAAACAGGACCTACATTTCGCCGGTTGGCTGTGTAACGAAGAAAAATCTCAGTGGGATCCCGTGCAGTGTATCACCTGGTTAGGTCAAGGCATTGACTTAAAGCGTTTTTGTATTTTATACCGCCGAATAAATTGAAAAAAGCTCGTGAAGAATGCAAATCCTTTCTTTCAAAGGGTAAAGTCCCCGTGAAAAAGTTAGCTTCTTTGGTGGGAAAAATTCAGTCTTTAAACTTGGTTATCGGCCAACTGACCCGTTTAAGAACGAGAGCTCTTTATGCTAATATTAGGCAGGCAAAATTTTGGCACAGTAAGTATCAATGTTTCTATTCAGTCCAAATCTGAGATTGCATATTGGACAAGCTTTCTTTCGGATGTAAAACCCAGAAAAATTCATTGTTCACTTCTACCTTCTGCTGCAGTTTTTTCTGATGCTAGCGATTCAGGTTGTGGTGCAGTAGCAAAACTTAGCATTGAGTCGTTTCGGTGCCACCGGGTGTGGACAAAATTCGAGCAAAATCTTTCGTCCACCTGGAGGGAATTGGAGGCTATACGCTACGGTCTAGCAAGTCTTGGCCCATGTTTGCAAAATCGAAAAATTACCTGGTTTTCCGATAATCAAGCTGCTGTAAAAATTATGCTCCAAGGCAGTAAATACTGGCATTTGCATAAGTTGTCGCTAAAAATTTTAAAGCTTTCGACGAAATTTAAGTTAACCGTAACCCCTAAATGGATTCCTCGGCTTTCAAATGAAAAAGCTGACTCTTTAAGTAGATTTATCGATACAGATTCGTGGGAAGTGTCGCAGGTATTTTTCGAGGTTGTTAGCGCTTTATGGGGACCCTATGATTTTGACAGATTCGCAAATGAATTTAACAAAAAAGTAGTGCGCTATAATTCACGATTCTTTACTGCAACTTCAAGCGGTGTAGATGCTTTTTCGTTTAATTGGAAGAACTATAACAACTGGTTAGCCCCTCCCGTTAGCCTGGTTCCCAAGGTGTTGAGCCATTTGCAGGATTGCGGCGCTCGTGGCACAATTCTAATCCCAAAGTGGCCTTCTGCTCCGTTTTGGCCTATGCTCTTCCCGTTTGGCAGAGTAGCACCTTTTGTAAAAGGAGTAATAGAAGTTGAAGGCAGTAAGGCGGTTGCAAACTGTACTTTTGTAGCGAATACTTGGATGTGCATAAATCTTGATACCTCTGTTCCCACCTAAATTCTTTCTTTGCTACTTTTACGAGCCGTACTGTGCTGTTATGTTCTATTAAACTGCCCGTTTAGAGCGTTGACTAGTGCATAACCAAAGTTATTCGCCATAGGAGAATAATTGATGGTTATACACGGGTCAAAAGCTATCTAATTTGCATATTCACTGTCACCTAAGTTAATACAATGTTTTATCATCACTTTACGGCTTGCGCTTGTACAGACCACTAGTGGGGCCCACCCGCCCTCCCTAAATAAAAGTTCAACAGACCCGATTGGGCATTATTCTCTACGAAAATTTCAGACCCGATTGGGCATTATTCTCTACGAAAATTTCAGTCTCGGTTGAGCACGATTACAATGAAGTGAAGTGTGATAGTTATTGCTCGTGCTACTGTACAAATCTAATCGTATTTATTGTTTTAGATATTCTCAGTAGAAGAGAAGTGCCTCCTTCAGATCCCAATTTGTCGGGCTTGCAGGCACGTTTAAATGGTTACCTCAGCTCTGCCCATGCAGCGTCTACGGTCCAGCAATATTGTCATGGGTTCTCTCAGTTTCACTCTTGGTGTATTAGCCATAGCCTCATTTCTTTGCCAGCCTCACCGCCATCAGTCGAGTTGTACCTTGTACACCTCGCAGACAAAGGGCTGGCGGCCTCTTCTATAAACCAAGTATACTCCTGCATCCTGTGGGCGCACCGACTGGCCGGCTTTTCGCAACCTCGTTCAGATGCCGCGACGCTCATATTGGAATCAATAAAGCGATCATTAACGCCCAAACAACACCAGCGCCAAAAGGATCCTCTGCCGCTTCAAACTCTCAAAGATATTTGCCGTGCCGTTGAACCATCCACAGATTTGGTTGCCTTCCGTACTGCAGTGATGGCGTCTGTAGCATACTATGGCTTTCTTCGCTTTCAGGAAGTCCAGAACTTGCGTCGGAATGACGTCAAATTCACAGCGGACTGCTTGTCGCTCTATATTCAACAGAGCAAGACAGATCAATATCGGCGTGGAAACACAGTCTCCCTTGGAAAATCCAGCGATGTTGATTGTCCATACACCCTGCTACAGCGGTACCTTGACTTGCTTGATAAGTCGATCAGCTGCGACGGTTATATCTTCTGCAGGCTCCATCGATGCCGAAATGGGTCATTTAATCCTTACTGGCACAAAATTGGCTTATTCGACAGCCTTGAGCAACTTTCGGGCAGTCCTGGTTGATCTTGGCGTGGATCGCCCCAGCCGCTTTGGCCTCCACAGCTTTCGTAGCGGTGGGGCCACGTTGGAGGCAAATTCTGGAATCCCGCTGGATTTGCTGCAGAAACACGGACGCTGGACGACTGCTTCTTCCAGGGATCGTTACATCGCTGACAGTCTTCATCGTCGTCTTTCAGTGACGGCTGCTATGTATGATCGGCAAAGCAGTCAACCTACTGATGGCTATTCTTCTTAGTTTTGCTGCCTAATGTCATTGCGCTATTTGTTATATATGTTCTGAGTTTGCTTGTACTAACTGTGTACTCTACTAACCCTTTCTTAGTTAGTCGCTCTCTGTTCTCCTTGTAATGTTCGTTTTTTTCTTGCTACTTCTTTACTGCATTCTATACCTTGTTTTCTGTACTTTTCTTTGCTTCTGTTATACTGACGAAACGATCATGTACTTACTGTGACGATACTGTACTTGCTGCTGCTACGAGCCGTACTGTGCTGTTATGTTCTATTAAACTGCCCGTTTAGAGCGTTGACTAGTGCATAACCAAAGTTATTCGCCATAGGAGAATAATAAGAATCGTTTAATTGAAATTCTTAGCGAGGCTGACGAAGATTTTGCTAAAGCGTTACAGAAATTTACAGCAGCAGATACGCTTTCAATTTGCTTAACGGCAAGCTTCTTTGGGATATTATCCATTAAATGACTGTTTACAGCTGCGCAACAGCGCATCTGTGTGGCGCAGAGGCGCAGCGTTTTCAATATTTAGCGCTACAATGCATCTAAATTAGTAAATAATCTTAAATTGTTTATTCTAAATTCATTCGTGAATGATAAGCTGATATCATTCTAGGGCTAGCTACAGCACTGGTTTTACAACTATAAATGGAAGTTTCGCGAAGAGTTCAGGGCAGTGTGTCGGTCTTCTGGTTGGGGAGTGGCTGACTTTGGTTGGGTAGGTCCCTGATGAAGCTGAGCTCTCGCGCGTTTAGTAGATTTTGCTACTTTGTATTTTTGTGTTTGTGCGAATAATATGAAAATAGTTTTGTTATCATATTTGAAGTCTAGTTTTGTATCAAAGTTGAACGTTCTGGTTTTCCTTTTTACTAATTTTAGGACTTCCTTTCCCACCTAGTATTCCATTGCACACGCGACTCTATTCCGAGGATTTTCTCGAAATAAGCATTACACTCCGAGTACGAACTAGCAAACATATGTTGTGGTAGTATTCTTTTTACCTGGCAAAGTTACAACTTTCCTAACTTTCTTACACTTCCATTAAGTTGTTCTGAAAAGTGAAGCTTTGAAAGATAAAGCCCATCATAAATAGGTTATCGTAAGTTTAAAAATTGTGTCGAAAGATGAACTGGAACGAAGAAAATTGTCTTAAAACCTGAGAATTGTTTCGAAAGATGAAAAGTTGTCTCAAAAGATTAACTGAAAGAAGAAAATTGTCTCGAAAAATGTAAAATTGTTTCCAAAGATGGGCTCAAACGAAGACAATATTCTTGAAAGTTGAGAATTGTCTCGAAAGATGAAAAACTGTGTCAAAAGATGAACTGAAATGAAGAAAATTGTTTCGAAAGATGGAAACTTGTCTCGAAACATGAACTGAGACGAAGAAAATTGTCTCGAAAGTTTTAGAAGTTGTCTCGAAAGATGAAAAATTGTCTCAAAACACGAGTTCAAACGAAAAATGTCTCGAAATTTGAAAATTATCTCGAAAGATGAAAAATTGTAGCGAAATGCGACTTCGAAGGATGGAATTTATCTGGCAGGGAAGCAGAAAATTTGATCCCAAAATGAAAGAGTTGATAGGTGTGTAAGTAAATAAAGGTGTGTTAGAGGGGGTACCCATAGGTGTAGCGTGGGGTGGGGATGGTTGGAGAGTACCCCAGACATTTTTCGAACCTCCCCCTAGAAATGTGGGTGGACGTTCCCCTAACGGGGTGAGGGGTGTAAAGGGCGCGACGGTTGTAAAATTGGCCACAAATAGGGTATTTTTGGGGTACATTTCGAAAAACTTCTAAAACACTACAAATTGTTGGCTTAGACTATATACTTATTATTTCCAGAATTTCAGAAATACAACTTTTAAGCCCTTTTAAGGACGTTTAAGCCAAAATTTGAGCTTTTAAAAACAATTTTTTGCTACCACCCCCTCATCCGAACTCTCCGTTACACCTATGGGAGTCCCGCTATCCCTCTCCTTAAAACGAGAAATTTTGGGAGCCTCAAGAATTTCAGATTCTGCGACCTCCCTCGCAGATTTTTCGCTAAAAATTTAGGGGATTTTGGCAACTGTTGGGGATCCCTTCCTTTTTAAAGAACCCCCCTCCCCAGTTTACTTGCCCAGTTACATCTATAGATATATTTGTATTCAGCCGTATCAGGTAGTATTCTCCCATATATAGCGAAGTCTGACTTACTAAGGCTGACCTACTTTTTGGACATTTTAGCGATTGTGCCGAGATGCGCCATGTAAAAACACATTTCCTCCTCCGGGACGTATAACAACTAGCTTATAATCTTATTTTTGTTTTTTAACTTCCTCACTCCGGTCCAACAGGAAATGGACTCAACCAGCCAGATGGTCAATTTTTTGCAGAATTTTCAGCAAGCCGGGTGCACAATAAATTCCGAGGGTGCCCCTCCGCAGTAGAATCCCCACCCGGAAAACCAAGTACGTATATAACGCAGAAAAATCCGCAAGTTAATTTAGTGTCGGAAAAAATCCCAAATTTTATGGAGGGTCTTTCAAAAATTTTCCGGATGAAAACTTTTAAATGCTAATCAAATTTGTAAGATTCCTACACCTACGCATGCGGACGTTACTGGGGTTCAGGATCTCAAAATTTCTCAGAAAACCCCCTCAATTTGTTACAGTCGGAATTGCAAAGGTTATTGCAAAATTTGGATATACGTGTATTGGTAGAGGATTTACATAGTCCCAACCCCCGCCCCTTTTTCCTCGATCTCCTCAGAATGTTCCTAATGTACAGCAGAATCAACAGCAAAATGTACGGAATGTTTTATTTCAGCCGTTGATTGCACTTTTTCCTGTAAATTATGGTACATTTCAGAATAAAACACTTCAACGAGGTTTTTTGCTACATTTCCTCGAAATACATACAATAGAAATGCCAATTACCAGAATAATTCCCGTTACTACGCCTATGGTCGGGAGAATTATTCTAGAAATCAGTATTCTGCTCCACGTGTACCAAATTTTCGTGGAGAACCACGATATTTCAGGAATCAGAACGTGCGCGCCCCCGCCTCAGAACAGGTACATTACGGGTTTCTGTACTAACCGAACTCCAGCTAGTAGAAATTATTGGAATGCAAATGCGCAACAGTCTCTTGTCGTACCACAACAATTGGATTTGTTTTTAGGAACAAATCTAACCCAAAATGCGAGTATTTGGGAAAACAGTAGGTTTTCAGCGGGAAACTCCAAGCAAGTACAAATTAGTGCCAATATTTGACAGCAAGGGGCAACAGCGGGTTAGCAAGTGTCAAATGCTAGGGTAGCTGGGGTAGGTAGTCAGGAATCATCTATAGGTAGGAAATCGACGGTTCACGTCACTGGTGCTGGTGACTCAGTTCTGGCGAATTCAAACAATACAATGAAACCTGTACAACTAATGCTGCAAAGTGTCAGATACCTCAAAATACAAAAAGTCAGAGACGAAAAATCAAATACTGCAAATGGAACGGAAATAACGTTAGATATGTCTCAAGACCAACTAGTTACACTATTAAATCTACTCAGAACAAGAGATGAGGCACCTAGTACCGAGGAAAATGCAGCGAAAAATTCATTTTCGAAGAAAAGGCGAACCTAGCTCATCATCTGGTCGAATTCATAAAAAGGTGAAATCTGTTCAGAAACGACGTTCTCATAAGATTCCAGACCCAGATTTCCCTGGAAGATTTCTTTTTGAGTATGATTCTTCTGAAAGTTCACAGTCAGACCAAAGTCAGCATGAAACGTCAGATTTGGAAAGTGACAATCTTGAAGTAAATAGTGTGAATTCTGTTCATCAGCCTGAAAAGGCACATAAAGATGACTTCGTGACAAATAATTGGAACTATTTATCGGCTGTGCATCAAGATCAGTATTTATGGGTGCTCAGATGAAAATTCCGCCTGTCCATTAGCAACTGAAAGTAGCATCAGTGTGAGGCTTAAATACTTTGGCACTTATCGATAAGGGCGCTAATATGTTTGTTGTTTCAAAGAATTTTGTGGAAGTAGTTTTGTGGATCTAAAGTAAAACTGCCCAGAAAGTTTAACCTTTTGAGATGGTACTCGTGAACAAGCTATCGCAACTAACGGGACGCCTATAAACTTCTCTGGTTCAGTAGAATTTGAACTTTCTTTTCAA
Organism: Trissonchulus latispiculum; assembly: GCA_030248195.1. NCBI lineage: Eukaryota > Metazoa > Nematoda > Enoplea > Enoplida > Ironidae > Trissonchulus > Trissonchulus latispiculum. Next base: position 160,228 of record JASAND010029336.1, on the reverse strand, counting down.
GGCTATTGATGGGCTCATGACTATTTGATAAGTGATTTGGTCCTTGTGACATACTCCTTGGTATTTATTTTCTTTTTACAACTGTTCAATGCTCATGGGACGCCGTTCTCTATACCACACCTTATTTACAGAAGTTCCGTTACTGGGGCACCCAAATTACTAGCATTTTGCAAGCTATTGGAAAAGCACAGTCAGTTGTTTCGAATATTTGTTTACGAGTCGGAACTACTAGACGTACGATTCTGTGCATAAATTTTAGAGAAACCTTAGCTTTCTAGTTATGCAAACGAAATGATTACAAATTACGTGATATGCCTATATTAGACTGGGGGCACATTAGCACTTGCTTAAGACAGAAAAGTTTGGACTCAAGGCATATTCAATTTTTTGGTAAAATAAAGTGATATGTGTTTAGTTTGCACATTTTAGCTAACCAAGAATGAACATCAGGTCAGGACTGTGACTATGCCAACACAAATATCGATGCTAATAAAATTTTTACCCACCCCCGCATGTTTAGCATACGATCAAGAAACACATAACAGCTAACACGCAACGGTGAATGTATGCTAACCCGCTACGTAGAGGTTTTCCGGTTAAAAGCTTTTGGACACATTGACACAAAGTGTTAAAGTTGCCTAGATGCCTAAAGCGCAAATGTGCAAATTAAAGTGAGCTTGCCCAGATTTACACAATATGGTCCAAAGTTTGCCAATATTGTGTGAAATGTCTAGACAAACCGCCAGTTTTTAGAAAGTTAGAAAAATTATGGCATTTGCTGCATAGCTTAACGTAGCACGCAGACCCCTAATGTATTAGCTATAATATTCATTTATGTTGTATTACGATATTGTTATTCCGCCTGGAGGGGGAATTATTGCTTTGGAAAGTAGATGTTATACACGTGGTTCCCATTTCTAAATCTGTGTGTTTATCATGAGTTGTCAGTATCTTTTTAGCCGAGGGGGGCCTAAAAGGTCTTCAGTCAAGAAATTATTGTTTTCTCTTTCGAGATATGATTTGAGATGATCACTATCAATTTTTAAGCCGTTCTATATTCGAAGATTAGGAGGGGGGACAGAATTATTAATTCTACTAGTTTTATCATTCCCCCCCATTGAAATCGAAAAGGCTAACTTAAAGAACGATCAAAGAATATGCAAATTAGATAGTTTAGCATGAATTCACTTGAAGAGAATTTCGTGTACAACTCAACCGCTGCTACTCCTCGGCGTCTGCACGTAATGACTAGAGACATTCTGCGAATAACCACTTGACTTTAGTCTCGGAACAAATTTCCCGTTTTGGTAAATATCAGTACTGTACTTTTGGATTTGTACTTTTGATTTTGGAACAAACCTCAATGCTAGTACCGAGCGTGAGTAGCATAATTTGCGGGGAAATTAAACACTTACACTGGTTTGCTTGCTAGGAGCCATACCATATTTCCGAAAACGGTCAATAAATCAGCATTCCTCAAATAGAGTCAGGCATCGTTGACACTGTTGTGGGATTTTATGTTCCAAACCGTACACACCGAACCCTCAAGTCTAATTTGTTTAGCTTTACAACACAGCCAGAGACGGACCTTCCATCTCATGCAATCCTGTTCGCTGGAATGGCTGAGGCTCAAATGCAGAATAATGCCCCTTTGAGGAGCCTGCTTGTTCCGACTGCTATTATACATTATCCTCTGCTTATTTAGTTCTGTAAAGCACAGTAAATGTTCTCTTGGCAAAGGTTCGTTTATGATGCGCATATGAGAGGGCTTTCAGGAACCCGTTTATCACATATTGTTCCACATTTACTGTCTTATCTTCTTCTGTTGCTTTTCAACTTCAGCTTCACGAAATACATTCAATTTTTTAAATGTGGGTATTATGCCAATGATGCTTCAGTTGATGGCGGAAAAATATTCTGAAAAACTTTCGCTTTCGCCGGAATTCTTTACTATAAATTCTTGATTTTCCCAAAAATCAATCAGAAATGTTTTCTAAAAATTGATAATTTTTCTTCAAATTCCTTACAAATTGTGCATTTATATTGCTATTACGTTAATTTAAGCTGGTCCCCTCGAAAATTTTGGATCAAGGTACAGGCCTACTCGGTATTTTTTTGGACAAGCCCCCCAGGATCCGACCCTTTAATGCATGCTCAAAAGTATGAACATGTGTGAATCATGCATAGTTTTGCATGCTCTTTATGGATCTAACAGTTTTAGCACTGGATAAAAGATTTTGCTTACTAAGGAGACGTTCGTTTACTTTTGCACAATGAGAAAGGCTAAACTGTAACTAATTGTGTACTGTCAATTTTCAGAAAGCATAGTCAGCAATATACACAGTAGCACAACTACAACAAGACTACTTAGAATTTTTTGACAAATATTAGATGCTCCTGAGAATTCAGCATTTTGGCAAAATAATGAAAAGAATTTCCACCAGACTGATGACAGACATTCCCAGACTGACTCCAAGTATTGATCCCAGATCAGTCACTAGATCCAAAACCTGAAGTATAGCTTTATCAATTTAACAGCTACGTTACAAAAGGCGCTTGGCGTAAAACCGCTTTTTCTAGTGTCCACTGTTTCACGGATTTTAGGTTAAAGTTTTCGACGACCGTAATAGGTTGCCGTTCAACGTTGAAATCCGCAGTTAGGCTACAAAGTACATGAATATGAGCTCCATCAAAGAAAGTAGAGAAACTTAAATAAAGTATGCCTCTATTGAACTTCTGACAATCCCCAAGCGGACAATAACATCCAGCTTTAAAACTTCGTCAAAAACTATGTGAACGCTATTATTCACAAGTTAATGGTTTTTATGTTTTGGCATTATACGATTTTAACTCCGCTGTAATAAACAAAGAAAACATAGAAAATTGAAAATGTTTTCTAAAGCTGAAGAACACAGTTCAACTATCAGTCGTGCATTCAATGTATTTCATTTTAGTGAACTACCCTCGCAGTCGTGTTGCAGAGGAATTAAAAAGACCTCAGCCAATTTCCGCTTAGTGATTTCGAGATGGAAATTAACAATAATTGTCATTCCTTATACGCTAAGATTTTCTTCCAGTACTATTCCGTTCCTATCCATCGCACTCTATCGAACCGTATTTAGCGTGTGCGAAAACACGACAAACTGCTGCTCCTTGATTCTATTTGCCGTGAACATAGATAAAGCAAGCTAATGTATTTACGTTTAATCTGGGAACTTCTGTATAGGTTATAGAAGTGTCAATCGCAAAGTAAACTTCAACAAATGCTAGTGAATTCCTGAAACAGTAATGACATTCGCTTCTCATCAGCTGTCAATAATAACAAATTTATATTCTAAACATTGATTTACGTATTAAGACTGTTTATTAGCGTAAAGTATAAAGTCGAATTTTGTTTGCTGCTTCTTGAACTTTGACAGTATAACCTTTTTGTTTAAAGTAACGAGAAAAAGCACAAATTGTGGAAGTGAACATTACCTAAGGTTGTCCACTCCCGAGATGTTAAGCTCAGTCAACGGCATCTATAACATTCAGTTTCACTGCATGGTAGCATTGACATATCTTGTTAATTTGTTATTTCCAAAAACATGTTTACATTAGTCAAAGTGTAAGCAAAAACATTATTACGAGCACATTATTATTAAACTTGTACCAAATAATTTCTGGAGGGAAACAGTACACGAGATGTTGTAACCAAATACTGCTGTGACCTGAAAAACTAAAATTAGCAGAAAGTATTAATTGGCTATAAAAAATACAACGGTTTTGTATAAATTAGAATACTGTCGCATTAATGTGCAACACCCGTCTACCAAACGCGTCGTTTTTATAAGTGTTGATTCATTACACAAAACTTGTTGAATACATAAAAGAGGAGTTTCTTTATTTGCTGAATCGAAAGAATAATATGTTTTATGCCTCTGTGCCCGCCAACTTCATTACCAATCCAACTAACCAACACTTGTCACGGCAAGACGTTCTTTGGGTGAAGTTCCAACTTAGAAGAACACGATGTAGACACAAAACTGAAATGAGTATAAACAAAGACTGGATATGGAGATGAACTTTTGGGCCTTGGACTTCGAGTTGAAAGGTCTGAGTTTCGACGCCCATCCTAGCCGTGATGATGCTACATTGTTTCCTTGAACAGGAAACTTAGACTACACCACTGGCTGGATGGTTTTAAGCTGCTTCAGCACACAATTTCCTTCTTTTTTTGGTTTAGTGCTTTAATGGCTAAACCAGTGATTTTACAGTTACTTGTGCACAGATTCCTTCTCGAACCTAGTCCTGAGCGAATAAGTATTCCAAGCCTGTTAAACGTTAACTAACAAGATAAGCCTTTAACACTTTTGCATACAAATATGGAGGATATGCTATCAGATCAGTTGACCATATACAAATATGTAAGGTTACATAAAGTCGACATCTCCGGACAAGTTTGACAAGTTTGACAACCTGCACGAGTTTGATGGAAAGTTTTGTTTGGTTTCGACTGTTTCTTTCTACTTTAAACCGGAGTTTTTATTCTTATTGAAAATCTTTTCACAACACAACTGCACAATGTGAGAGTGACTCTTGCATTTGGAAAGAAGAAAGCATACAGTCCTCATGAGTCGAACAGTATCGATTGCTTTCAGCAGCTGGTCCAGCTGGATGGGAACAGCCACACTCCTCTGTCAAATAGCGAAAATCTCTGGTCTTTTCGCACGCCTAAAAATATAGCTGGTTTTTCCGGTTACGATATACTTGTGTATGCGCCTGTCATAATTTTGTGTTTTATGTACTCTTGTTTAAACACATAAAACCTAGATATTTTTGAGAAGCCTTCGTATTTCTGTTATTAACAATTCTTGTAAAAAAACTGTATTACCTCCACCCGGTAAGCCGAAAAGTAATCACTGTATTCCTGCGATTGCTTGGACTTGACACAGTTTGTGGTATTCAGTTCTCTTCGTATTTGTGACTAAAACTAACGTAGTCATTGGCGATGTTAGAAACTCCACAAACAACTGTTATTGACATTTTATTTTTGTTGCCCGTTGTTTCTCTAGGATCTCCGAAGTATTTGTCGTCCTTCTCGATGACATCGAACTAACTAATACGTATTCCGCTGAGAATTCATCTGCAGATTTTAAAAACGGACCAGCATTTTTTGCAAAGATGTCCTTATCGAAACCTCCTGTTTCAGGTTTCTAACGATGTGCGCTCCCAGCTAATTGGGAGACTCCCGTCCTTTGCCATAACAGAGACTCTCATTTTTTATCTTAACAGAAAAATATTTTGCAGTTTCCTAGAAAACAGATTTTGTTCTTCCCAAGAATATAATAGGTTGCATTTCAGCGTTAAATCTCTGAGCAGCTAGTAAATGGTACCCTTGGCTTGCAACTTCATGATGCCGTTTATTTCAGCACAGAGACAATCTACAAAATGCAGTTCTACGCAAATTTAATGCCAACGCACACTAGGCAACTTTGGGGCAACTTAGTTGAAGTGGTTACTTCAACTAAGCAGCTCAAAAGTTGACCAATGTAATTTTCTGGCGAAGTTTTTTTCTGGCGTTTTCATAAAAAGGTTGCTGCAACCTAGTTGCCGCAGTCGCGCTTGAAGTGAGTTTTAGCGGCAACTAGCACGCTGATTGGTTGATTGGTCGTTTTAAACTATAAAAATAGACGCGCTGGAATTTCTTCTTTTGAAAGGTCGTTGCTTCAACTCGCAAGTGTTTGCGCAGGTTGCTGCAACCTTTTCCTGTGGCAACAGAAGTTGCGATAACGAGGTTGCTCCAAAGTTGTCTGGTGTGAACTGGCCTAGTACCAATTTGTGGAAGCTGAAAATCCTTTCATTATTTAGTTAAATTACGTATTAAAACTAACGTAGGATAACCCAAAGGAAGTGCTAAATCCTGCAGCCACAAAATGTCCTTCCCTGTCAAAAAAGGTTTGTGATCCGTATGGAGTAATCGACATCATAATACCTGCTGATGATGTTAAGGAAATATATTCATCTTGTCTGATTATCAGCATCATTTTGAGTCCTGAAACAAATCCACTACATTCAAGTTCTTAGAGCCCTGTCAAAATTACAATTTTAAGGACTTGTTACTCCTTAAATTTGGAGTAGAATATCGTGATGTTTAACAGGATTCATGTTATAGTGGTTTTAAAATCGTCGACAGTAGTCTTGACAATTATTACTTGCATAACTGAACGGCAGGGCAAATTTCTAATTTGGGTTTACCTTGTGGACGCGAGTTAACTTAACTGCACCGTTGAAACTTCGCCCTGTTTTTAGCGAAATACAACCTGTTGTTGGCAGACTGTGATTTTAGGTGAACAATCTAAGCGAATTTTTAAAGAAATTTCTGTCCTAAAACCTCTATTTTACATAATATTCTTACTCCTGTCAGCCAGTTTTGTTTCCCTTGTGGGAGTAATTACGAGATTTCTGTGGACTTTAGCGCCGAGGGAGGGGGAGAGTTTTCTCGGTCCCCTTGTTCATCCATGATTACTGCCATTTTGTTAACCAGATTATGCTCTCAAAATGGAGCTTTAAAATCTTTATTATGGTGCAAAGCCTGATTTTAAACTCTTAGACAACCACACAGCTAGGATTGAATAGACAATTACCTGAATTCTCAGTAAAAAATCTCGTTATATACATTAAATTCCTTGTGTCAGCAAATCGTACATACATAGGAATGACCATTTTAATTTAAAAATTTTGCTGGACAGTATATTGATCAACGTCATTCCCTAATCTCATTCGTTGACCATTGTTCCTTTATCACTGCTTCTCACGGACAAATTACACGCAAGTGACTGGAATGATGAGTATACTTAGTGGTTTTGCAATAACAACTTTACAGGATTTTCGCCAATAAGATTTCACTTCTCAGAGCAACGTGCTCAAAAGGATGTTTCAAACTTAACATTATCCCTTCCAGCCCTTTCACTATACTGTATTGCGGACTCCGAATCGTTGTTGAAGCTATAGCAGTTCCCATGACGATAATCGATGAATTTCTCCTTGAATAAGCTTAAACTGACAGAAATAAATAAACTATGGAACTAGCATCACATTTAATGCTTCATTTTAGATTGTCTCCTTGGTGTTTTGAGGTAAAATATAATGTAGATTACATTAATAACTAAGAGGGTGAAAATGTGTTTACGTGTTGAAGCTCTAAACCACAATTACTCTGTTACCCTAAATTGTGTCTTATTGGAGCCTCAACCCGCAGACCTACCCACGGAAAGGTTGTTTACTGCATACTCAGTAGTGGTGGTCATCCGTTATTATACAGACGGCATTTTTACATGAAAACTAAGAATGTGATGTTGCCGTTGCCGCTGCCACGTTGCCGCGGACTGATGTTATATATTTACTACTTCTCGCATCATAAAGGGCGAACCTATAGTTGTTGCAAACTTAAACTCGCTCCAATGACAGCATCAATTTGTAGCTGTGCCTTTAGTAACAGTCTTTGATTAAATGCGATCAAAACATAGAGTTAATGAGAAATTTCGTGTTAACTTGTTTGCTAAAGAAATGTGAAGAATAGTAATTGTTATCACCTTGAGCATCCGCTGATGTGTCGAAAGATGCAAAAGTTCAAAAGTTCGTTTCTGCTAAATCCCAGATCCTTCCGCAGCTGCAATGGCAAAAGGCTACTCCTCAAATGAAATAGCTCCCAAGCAGAAATTTTTAACAGCTCTTCATTCTGCTAAACAATAGACTAATTTGAGTACATTAATATCAACAAGGGTCACCATTTCAACTTCGAGTACACAGATGAGTCACCCACCAGTCTTCCTTCACAACCTTCCACAGCAAAGACTGACCCAATTTGTTTGAAATAGGAACTCAAGGACCTTCAGCCGTCTGCGTATTTGTTCTTCTTCTTCGTTGCTCTAAAAGCTACGGCAAGTAGATTATCAAAGAGAAAGCTATACTAAAGTTAGAGCGGACAATAATAAAAGTAGGCCGCACAGCATTGACAAAGCAAACAACAAAAACGCAAAAATTCACAGAACAATACGACCAATCCACTTCATTAACAGACTAAATCTGAAACATTTAACTAAAACCGGGAAACACCCGAAAAGCTAACTTTATCCGACCTTATAAGGGTCAACCTTGAATCTTATGCGTCTATCAAAAGATATTGAGTACAGGAATTGCGCTGTCCAGTTTTTGTTAAAACCAGATTCCAGTTTCGTGGACGGAATCCTGCAGACCGGGACAACGCACGTAAACTTTTTGCTGAATTGATCCATATTTTTGGGAATTAAGCTTCGATATGGCTTGAACTGGGTAAGACACGTAAGTTTTAAACTTAATTGAACCAACGTTTTTGGATTTCAGGTTAAATGTTTCTTTGACTGGGCTGAGCCTTAAAATTATTTTACGTTGGAACAGCTGGAAACCTGCTGCTAAGAATTACCTGTGACCAAATTCCACGGGCATTGAGTTGGATTGGTAGGAATGCAGCTGGCTGGTTTTTAGTCTCAAAAAGATCCCGTGGAATAAAGAAGGTTTTGATTTTGATGCGCCCAATCCGCGGAATCTTGCTTGGTTTGTGTACTCAATATCTTTTGATAGGTGCATTACAAGCTTCTAAACTTTTAATTGAGTCAATACAATATATCTGTCGTGGTATGATTGAGATTGAGAACCTTGAATAAACAGGTGCTGTGTGGCTGTTTCCCTGGGTACTTGGGCAAGTTTCTAGTCATTTGCTCAAGCGTCTAATGTGCCTTTAGACACTTAGTCAAGCTCACTATCTGTTTTTTCTATTTTTTGGCTGGTATTTCAGTAGCTAGAATGACACAAAAAAATCCTTATTTATACCACCTTAGCGTACAACTTTTTTTAAAGTGGTAAATTAATATTTTCATTATTTTATTGTATTTACTGTCCAATTACAAACTGCAACAGAAACGGCCAGAAACTGCAATAGTTATACAGAAATCTTCAGGTCTTTTAAGTAATTTTTTCACAAAATTTATAATTAGACAGTGATTTTTAAATACAATAAAATCCTGTAAACATTTATTAGGGCTTTAAAAAGTTGTAAGTTAAGGGGGAGGGGCTATTAAAGCTTTGCCCCGACTTTGTCCGATTGGCCTACTTTTTGGCGAAGATATAGAGCATGGGCGTTTTCAAAGAAATATCGGGTACTGAGATCTTAGCTGCCTTCCAGATATGTGAAGCAGTCGCGTTTATGTGCCTGACACCCCTTTTTCACAACTACTTACATAGTTAATTAAAATTTCTGCTGGCTGCAAAACCCGAGCTTCAAGGTTGCTATTTGTGTGCCCCTATCTGTAGAAAAAATATTAGATGTCTGTATCTTATCTGCATCTAAGAAAATTACTCTTCAAAGTTGAAGTTTCGGCAAAAATTTAATAATTTTTGGCTAACGAAAGAAGAATTTTATAACTGGTGCGAGCTACAAGGCTGTAATTTGAATTATACAGAGGCCCTATATTAGTACTCATTTGTGCCAAATGGCTAGAAATTTTGCAGCCTGAAGAAGTTTTTATGTCAAGTTTCATCTTTAAAAATTGACAAAATTGCATTTTTTGGGCAAAGGTACCCCAGAAATGTTTTGAGGTATATGAACTCTGCATGGTTGGAAATACACCTACATCAAATTTCAGCTCGATCAGTGAAGGTCTGTGACTTCTTATTCTGCAGAAAGCTTCTACTCAGGATACGCCAGACTATGAATGTCGATTTTGGCAATTTTTAAAGATTAAACTTGACATAAATTATTCCAGGATTTCTCGCCATTTGACACAAATGAGTACTCCCATAAGGCGTCTGTATATTACTGTATATTAAATTACAGCCTTATAGCCGCACCAGTAGTTTTCTGTAGATAGGGGCACATGTGCGAAATCATGTTGGCAAATAGCAACCTTGAAGCTCGGGTTTTTCAGCCAGCAGAGAGTTTTAATTAATTATGTTGGCAGTTGTAAAAAAAGGGGGCCGGGCACATAAACGGGACATGGCGGGAAGACAGCTAAGATTTCAGTACCCAATATTTTTTGACCACACCCATGCTCTATGTCTTCGCCAAAATGTAGGCCAATCGGACAAAGTCGGGGTCAGACGATTTTAGTAGTCCACCCCCCCCCCCCTTAAGGCGGCATATCATACTTCATTTCTTGCAAAATAGAAACTATTTGTGTCGTTCTAGCCACAGAAGCACCAGACCAAACCGTTCTACATTAGTTAGCTTGACCAAGTGTCAGTGTCGAATGGCACGTTAGACACTTGAGCAAATAACTTGCCACTTGCCCAATTTCCTAGAGAAATAGTCAAACAGGATCAGTTTGATCAAAGCTTGACTATCTGCCTAGACACTTAGTCAACGGTCTAGAACTTATAGGGGCTCGCCTAAGTTTTATAATGTAGCTTAGCTTAGCTTATAATGTAGCTCATCCTCATAGCTTAGCTTAGCTTATAATGTAGCTCATCTTCCTAAGACATATACATTTCGATTAGGAGTTAAATGGGTGCCAAAGGAAGTGGGAAGCAGAGTGAGACTTTTCAAGGGATCAGCAGTGCGGAGCTTTCGAGGTGTTTCGAATAAGCAGATCGCGATGCTTTGGGGGAATATTAACTTAGTTTTAGCTTTAGCTAAATTCAGTTTACATCATACTGTCATGATAAAGTAACAAATTGACTAACTTGATAAATCTTGTGCTCTAAGCGCCGGTGTGTAATTAATTGAACAAAAAACCGTGAACTCCGTAACACTTCCAATCTTCTATTTTAATTAGCTTAAAACGGATATTGTTTTGGCTGAGATGGACACTACGAGGAACTGCTAAATGTAGTAAGATAACAACTTGAACAGTTATTGTGGTGATACTAACTTTTTCGGTTATATGCTGATCGGTTGAATCAGGCATAGTTGAGTTTTCCTCCAAGTTTTGATAAGTCGTTTCAAATTTCGTTATTTCTGCAGAACTCGATGCAGCTGCTTCGGGGCTAATGGAGGTGTACCTCTTAGTTAAGCTGGAAGTAGGTAGTACATGACTACCTGTTGTACTTCTCGGATTTGGATTTGACGATGTTCGCACGGCTTGCGTATATTCTGGTGTTGGTGTCGACACTCTGTCTACTGCTAAAAGATAATAACATTAAAGGCAAGGGTGATCCAGCGCCGCCGACGCACCCTGCTTTACAGTTGGTAGTACCAAGAGCACATAATATAAGAGTGTGCCACTAGGCACACTCTATGTTGTCAGAGCAAAAACTATGCTCTGCTCGCTAACGCCTGACCCCCCCCCCGCAAATTAGACCCATCACTTCAAAGAATTTCGTGCGCTATGTTTGTGTTCTAAAGCTCCAAGCAGGCACAAAATTCGCTAACACACTGCTTGTGTTTTCGAGCTTAAGCACATAAACATAGAGCGAGTGAGCGTACCCCCGATTCGACCAGGTACTGATTTGCGTGGGAGGGGTCACTAGAGTCTGATTTGAGGGGTGGGTGGGCCGTTAGCGTACAGAGCATAGTTTTTGCTCTGATAACAGAGATATCTCTTATCATTACGTACTCTTGATAGTACGGATAAGCGTGGATAGTAACAGCTTGGATGAGTGATAATAGTAGCTTGGATAAGCACGTAATGTCGTATACATTGGGATTCGAACCCGACCAATTTGCCATGATCACTGCTTCACAGGCAAGGATTCCGTATGCTTAAAAGAGCGGGTTCAAGTATCACGCTCAGCAGATCCAGTTTTTTGGGCTTTCGCTGAACTTCATTCATTTTTTCTGGTGCTAAAGAAACTGTTTATATTCATCGCTAACAGCATGTGCATTACTTGCTTGTGACATTTCAAGTACAAGACCCTTCTTTGCTTCAGTCAGGGGCCGGCGTATTCTCAAAACTTTGCTGCAGATAGCCCTATCAATAACTAGGTTTAGTGTTGATCTTTGCAGCTCGTAATAAAGCTACTCCTATCTACCGCTGATTGTAATCTTTATCATTAGTAATGTTAGCTAATCTTTGATCCTAGTTAAAGATAACGCTAGTTCTTGCTACAGGTAGCCCTCTATTTAAAGATAGGCCGATCCGTAACTAAGTTTGAGAATACAAGTTGATTGAAGAAATGAAATAATTAGGAAATTTTGTTTTAAGAGAACGAGACAAGAGTGACTAAGGATGAACAATTTTTAAGCATTTCCTTACTACTTCAAAAGTAAGTAAAACAGCAATTTTCAATGAATAAAACTTTGTTAAATAGCTGCCTTGCAGATTTCAAATCAAAGTCAAAACAACACAATGAAATTCTATATTGTTTTTCTGTTTGTTTATATTTCCTATTATTTATGTTTCGTCGATTTAGAGAAATTAGCTAAAATGTAGACGCAATCTAAATTTCGTCTACTTTTCTCAACTTTGTCAAGCGATTATTTTAGCAAAAGGCAGTAATCGCGGAAACTAGAAAAGGCTATCGAGGTATATTTCCAAAATACGCACCTGTTAAAAGGTAATCCTCCAGAGTACTATTTATTTTTCCACAATCGATGGAAAAATTTTTTTCAAAAAACTACATTTTCGGTGACCACATTTTCAATTATTACAGAGTATATACAGACAGATTTTAGCTAATTTCTCTAAATCGAAGAAACATAAATAAAGAAAAGATAGAAACGAACAGAAAAACCATAATTACTTTCCTTGTGTTGCTTTGTCTTTGTTACAATAGACTACAGGCGTAATGTAAGTTAAATGCCCAGTAAAATATGTAAAAGTTAAATATTTCAAATTTCCGAAAGTTGAATCATAGCTGTGTCAACAAATAAATTGATTGAAGTCATATAGTTCATGACAAATGAAATTTTCTGCATGTGTCTAATGAAGGTTAGACACTTCGCGAAGTGCCTCACATTGCACAAAAACCTCACTGACAAAATTTTCGCAATGTGCTAGGCACTTTGCGAAGTGTCTATAATGACTAGACACTTCTAGAAGTGTCTAACTTCGCTACCACATAGATAGTTATCTGTAAAGAGAAAGGCCATTCCTAGTTATAATAGGGCCTATTTGCATTTGGGAATACGTCTTCTGATGTTAATCTGTGAATTATGCGTCTATCACGATAACTACGGAACAAAAAGTGGCGCAATTGATTAATCACTCCGAACGGTTCTTCGAGATAAATTAATTGCGCCTCTTTCCGTTACGTAGATATTGTGATAGACCCGTTAGTGGAGTTTTAGTCTCTGTTGTTCTTCATTAACTCTCAATTTATTTTAAAAGTGCTCTGTTCACACGATGTTGCTACAACAGGACCTATGCACATTTTATATTCTAGTTAACTACTACTACTATTAATTTAACTAGCTTTAACCACATTAGATTTTTTGTGGATAGTGCATGTTAATGTGAAACATATTCATGTTCAATTTCAACAGCAAATTCAAATTCGATTTTAGAGATACTGAGAACAAAAGTTCAATGAGTAGAAATCAGTAAATTAGCTTGTGAATCAATAGTTAGAAGAAAACAAGTTCTGCTGCAATGCATTGCAACTGGGGGACTCAAATTAATGTTAATTGATAGCGCTGATCTGTGGCTACTCAGTTTCGGGAATGGTCGCAGCAGGCAGTGGTTATGGAAACATATACTGCCTGTCACCTACTTTGAATGTTATCTTCTGCAAGCTCTTTACACATCTCAAAGCATACATCGAATCTTTTCTTAGGATCAGTAGTGTAGCACCACGGACCTTTCCTGTAGTTTTCCGGGGTACGACAGAAGTTTGTATCCCCATATTTTTTGCCAAATACTGGACGGTGGGGAACTTTGGATGACCACTTCTGACAAGTTACTCCATTTACAGTTTGTGATTTGTTTCCGTCATACTCTATTGGATCAGGACATGTGGCCTTCTGTGTATCCCAGCAGTTTCTTTTTGTGTTAAGACAACCACCTAAAATGTAAATACCTTGAAAGGGAATATCTGTCAAGGAACAACTACCATAATAGCAGATTTGTCTTCATAATGTCTGTGAACAAACACACCTGCTATTGCGTTCTTTGCATTGCTGATGAACTCCACCACTACTTTCTGCTTTGTTGCTACTACAGCTACTGTTGTTGCCATTTTGCTTGAATGAATTTCTATGTGCTGCCATTTTATGTTCACCTGATATTTCACTGCATTAGACTTGAAGTGTTTTTTATTTTGTTCCAATGCAGCTTTCTTTTGCTTGTGTATATACAAAAAATGTATAAAGTTAGTCTCTGGTTTGTTGTAAAATTTAGGCTAGCAACAAAGCGACTGATATCTTTACTTCGACTTGGTATTACATTGCAAGATGAATATCTCTTCGCAATTTACGGTCAACAGTGTTTGATGCATTCACATTCTATATTTGTTATATTTTTACTTACGTTTTATTTTTTACATTCTCATGCCTACCTGTTCTTCTTTTCCTTCTTATGTTGAGTTGACTGGTCATTTGCATTATGGCATTTGTGTCTGTGGTTGAAGTTGGATTATCTAGATTTGCAACTAATTCTTCGAATACTGACAGCTAAGGAAAAGGTTAAGCAGTTTAATGACAGGTGCAATTCAATAGCTTACATAGTTATTTGTAATTCATAGATTTTGGTTTGGAGGCTCTGATCGCTTATGGAATATATACTACTTGATATGGTTCAGCACTGCCGTTTTGAGTATCAATCTCGTAACCCTGGAGTTATGTGGTTTTTGTTTTCGAAAGACAGCTACGCTCTGAAGTTCAAATAAAAATGATATTTTATTCCTTGCATCTAATAGTAAAGTCAACTTGGAGAGATCTGTTTAGTTTTCTGACAACAATAACTGCTTACCACTTCGTTCAGATCAGGAATTTTATTCACTTCGCTTTTCTTATACGGATTAATGTTACAGACAGAAACGACGGGGAAAGGAATCTTGGCGTCCGTTCTTGCCTGCAACATCAACTTTATAATTTTTGAAGTCAAAATTTGAATTTGTCAATTTGGTCAATTTGTTAAAGCTAACAGCTACAGCTAATCTAAATTAAATCCGTTGAATCTGCGCACTACTAAAGCAAATTTGTTCGAAACTCAACAACACTATTAGATTAGACACCCATATGTTTGTTTAACAGTGTGAAATTTTTTCCGCCAAGTTTTCTGAAAACGCATTAGTGTCAAAAATATAGTTCAAGTTTCTGACTTCGACTAACTATAAAGTTGCCATAAGTGTATTTGACGAAACAATTGTGTTCTATTCCAAGCTGCACATTCGTACAGGCAGAAACAGTTCTATAACAGTTAAATCTATATGAATTTGATGCCAATTTCCTGCAACCAGTGTCCTAAAACGACTGATCGTACTATTACAAGTTTGGTACACGGGCGTGAAGCATCACTGCCAAATGAAAAGACAACGTGGGGCGGTCAAATTTATACACGTTCTATCCAAAATTAGAAGTAAGCTTTAAATAGCATTAATTAAAAATGCTGATTTCAGTTCGTTCGACTTTGTTTAAGCAGCAGATATCTTGTTTAGCCGAAAATGTACCCTCTTTTATAATGTCTGGTCTGCGTGAAAGCAATCCAATACCTTGGACCACCTTATAAATCTCCCCATTACTATGTCGCTGTTTTCAGCTCCAACTAATTGATATTACTTTCAGCAGTAGGCGCAAATTAACAAAATGATTGACAAGTTGTTGACTCAGTTACATTATAAGGTAGGCAAACAATTTCTAGTCTGCAAGTTTCAATCAAATATAAAAGTCATCTAATTACCGAAGTTATAATCATTCTGTTATCCCTTTGATAATCCTTGATGACCATTGTCATTTGGATACCTCCGTATATAGCCGCAACTAAAGCAATTGAATACCAAAACATTTGTGGTGTGATCTGCTGGTGCTGCAAAGCAAGACTGACTCCGTGAATTGACCAATTAGCCATCTGAGTTATCAGTTGCTAAGGTTTATGATGACTTACCTTAACACAAATTAAGACCGACGTATTGTCACAGATCAGTGTTTGTTTAAACTAAATCCTGCTCAACAGGAGTCTGATACCCCTATCACCGACTACATAATGACAAAAGTATGGCAATAAACGTTTATCTGAGAAACGAGAGAAAATTTCCCCATCCCACAGGTAGGGATCTTTCCCCAAAAAATTTAGCCGCCGTGCTTATGCACGAAGCTCGCAACAAACACGCCTTAAACCTACTGACTTAAAACTTATATTTTCCAGCTTCCGGCGTATACAACTTTTTTGCTAAAATAGTATAATTCAAGCACGCAGACTAGTTTCTATATTAAGTATATGGAGTATATGTCTGTTATGCTTATGCCATTTGGTGCTTCTAATGAGACATGTTTCCGCGAAGTAGTGGAGAAGTTTAATGTAATCTAGATCCCACGTTACTAACTGCAAAACAAAATAAATTGGTATGGAACAAACAAACGTTGGAAATTTGGTACATTGTACGGTACTATAATTTTGTCATGCCACGCGCATTTTCATGTGGAAAATGTACTCTCACCAGCTGTTGGTTAAAGCAAGTTTACGCTAACCAATGGCTTTAAAAATGTCTAAGGCATTGGTTAAGTGCATAGTTTGTTATAGTTGCTTAAGCTTATGGTTTGGGTCTGGAATAAGCTGTTGACAAGCCGTTCAAACTAATTTCCCATTGATCTATCATAGTAGTTGGGTTGCTATGGTAACATTTACCAGAAACTACCTTAACACCACAAAATTTGTAGATTCTGTCAAGAACATATGCATGTAAACAATGTAACAATCTGT
This sequence comes from Trissonchulus latispiculum, assembly GCA_030248195.1. Taxonomy (NCBI): domain Eukaryota; kingdom Metazoa; phylum Nematoda; class Enoplea; order Enoplida; family Ironidae; genus Trissonchulus; species Trissonchulus latispiculum. Next base: position 143,417 of record JASAND010029336.1, on the reverse strand, counting down.
ACTGTTGAGTCCTTCCATATTCGCAGAAGACGTCCATTCCTTTTCCACTGGTCTAGTGGTATTTGCACTCGTCTAGTTCCTAGTACCCATGCTTAGTAGGCCAATTTCTTTAGTAATCCGCAGGTGGATCAGTGAACAGAAAAGTTGTTTCACTGAACTATTTCGTAGAGCAAATAAGTGAGTACGTATGTGGAATCCAAAATTTCATAGCATTGCATTAGTTTCGAACATCTTAAAAATCGTCAATTTTCACTGAAAGTCTCTAACTTGGTAAAATGAATAAAAGGGAAGAATTAAACGTTAGTATGACCAACAAACGACAAATTTGTTAACCAAAACCGACAAACCATATGGTATGTTCTCAGGTGTAAATGCCTTTATTTTCTTGATTTTATTGTCAATGATTACTAATCTGAAATTCTGATTTTCTGCAGACTTCGTTTCGGCGAATTTACTAGCTGGTATAACGTATTGCACATCAATCATATAAGGTATTGGTATTAAACCCAAAAAATTTCAACAGAAATTCCAATTTAAGTAAAAACTGCTGTTGGTATCAATGAAACACTACACCAAATGCACTGCAATATTATTTTTTAATAAACATTTTAACAGCCTTTTGTAATTCTATCCCAAACAGAGACCCATTTGTTTGGGTTATTCGATTAGCAAGTGTTTATATGGTAGCGTAGGAAGAGAAATTGGCTAACATATAAACATGTCAACCTTGATTCTTTTACAAACTCTACATCCCGATCTCTGCTAAAGTCCAAAAGCTAGGGTCCGGGGAACATTTGTTGATTTATAAGACTAATCATTTGACAATTTAGAGATTTTAAATTTTGGGTCAATTTTTGAAATCAACCAATTACTGATTTCTTTTTTTGTAGTGCTTACTGCAAGTCTCTATTTAGAAAAAAAAACAAAAGAACCAACAAGCCAAATGTGAAAGACTGTGATTGAACTGATACAAAAGTTTAAGTCTGGTGTTGCAACGCGAAGTTAAACTTCAACGACATATTCAATCGCTTTTTTAATTCTAAGCATTTATTTAATTTTCTATATTTGAATCTTTTTCTTAATGGTGCGAAATGTTTAGAATGTTTTGCTGAAATTGTTGAAATAGGAATTGTATCCATACAGTGTCCTGGTAGCTTGCAAAATTATGTCCAGACTCCAGACGTACATGAAACTAGATGATCATTCCAGTTTACGTTTTGGTACGTTCATAAATAAATAATGTCGCAAGCTAGCTTGTTGTTTTAGCTGCCAAGACCCACCACATATTCTGGCTTGTTAGGCCACTGCTTACAGCCAGTTCCACAAGAAGACGATGTATATTGGATGTAATGCTATGGAAGGCGTCGGGCAGAGTGTATTGTAGAAACCAAGTCCTAAGACAAGGAAGTGTAGTGGGTCCTGTACTTGCAGAAGGCCAGCCGCCTAACATAGCATCGTCCTTCCGCTCATCCTCTCGTGAAATCAACCAGCTTGGTGGCGACGGTAGTGTGAAGAATTGTTGCTCTAAGCTGGTTCAATTTCTATCTGAATTGAAAGAAAATTCTAAACGAACAGTGTATGCAAATTAGACGTAGCTACTGGCAGCTTCTTACTATGACCGACAATTAGAGAAGAAAAAATATTCAGTGTTAGTTGTCCGAGGAATCCAAAAATCGAATCAGCGAAACGGTAAGACCTACCCATCCTGCTGTACAATTTCTGTAACCCAGACATCCGACCGGACACGGGCCGGACCCGGAAGTGACCAGATTTCCGAAATGTTTTGGGTCAAGGACCAATGTACTAGAGTATGAATTAATTAGCATTTTCTTTCCGAATCTGAAGCGCTTTTATCGATTTAGTATCCGGCAACCGGATATAGACCGGATATGACGACTTTAGCGGAACCTCTTCCTCCTGAGTTTTCTAAAAATATAGGTATGCTTTATATGGGCTAACTACAAACGTTAACTCAGGACTGGCGCTTACAGTACGGTTCCAAGATTATTGGTTAGGCTTTAGTTGGTTGACTCTGAGTCAGGTTAACTCATGACTAAGATATTCATCGAAAAACGCTCCCGATGCAACTTTGTCTTTCCATCCAAAATCGTAATTTTCTTTCAACCATCATAATATCATGACAATAAATGTGACTAAACTAAAGGAGGGTGTCTCGAATTAGCATTTATGAACATAAGTATCAGATTATAGCAGCTTAGTGTAAATGCGTATATATGTAGTCTACCACATCGTTCAGGTCTGGAAGTTTCTTTACTTCAGTTTTTCTTGTAGGGATAGATGTCACATACAGATAAAACTGGAAATGGAATCTTGGCGTCTGTTCTAGCCTGCAACAATTTCGCACAATTTGTTTGGCTAGCAACATAACCGATACTTTATTGAACTGAACAGTCATTTAATGATTGCGCAATCTCCTCAGTGATTAAGTGACGGGGAAATACATTTGCCGTTTATGTTACACAAAAAACTACAATCACCAAGAATGACTGAGGAAGTCGTTAAACAACTTCTGATGTTTGCAAAATACTTTGTTAACAAACAACCAAGTCCAAGTAGGAAATACCTATCCACAAAAAATACCAAGAAAATATAATAGTGATCAGTCTAGTTTTTATAATTGCTGAATTTTTGTAGTGTATCCAAATCCGGTTCAGCCATAAGCATATGCTTGTGCTATTATCATAAAAATTATTATAAAGCCTATGACTGGATTTTAAGATATTCAGTTACCAAAAATGCACATTCTTTCTCATTTTCTTCTTCATTCTTATTACCTACTTCAGTTCTAAGCATACGTGAACAGGAGGAAAATTTCACTGACCCTTGTGGAAGCAAATTTGGGTACCCCTTGTGAGAGCGATTTTTCTAAAGGGTACTGTTGCAAGCGATTTGTAAGCTATTTTTGCCATTTTTTAGCAAAAAAAGCAATTTTTAGCTAAAACAAAACATCAAAATAGTAATTTTAAGCGAAGTTTTGGATATTTTACTCGTAAACCTATTTTTTGGGAAATTTTCTTACCCTAATTTACTAATCGGCAGTCAATTTAAAAACAAGCAAATTATTAGTTACTTAGTTATTAGTCTGAAGGAGAAGAAGGTTTTTTTTACGATTCTTAATTATATACGTGCATTCTTAAAATGCTCGTTGTTTTGCTTCAAGGAATAATTTTGTGTTAATATTTCGGAATTAGCTTGCTACGTTGTGAATTGGTATTTTGTGCGTACGGATAGTGTGAAGTCACATTTAGATTGTTTTTGTCGTTATGTTAGTCAGTTTAGAATTTTGCTTTACTAATCAGAGTTACGGTTTTTCGATTCTTTACAAATTTGTCGTTTATTGTATTATTTATTGTTAACCGTATTAATATGCATATACATCAAAAAGCCCAAAAGGAAAGATGCTGTAAATATGACGCAGAGAAAATTAAGGCATCTAAAAAGAGGGAAAACGTGTGCTATATAAAATAAACGAACCAATAAACACAAGATGCCAGTGTTTATATATAAGTGTGCATTCGTAGCTAGGAGTTTTTCTTATTTGTTTTAGTTTTCTTTTGTACTGTATTTCGCAAGCTAATTCTAGAGTTGATAATCTATAAAGCTTCTTTATTCTTTGTTGTCTTTTTCTTTGTATTTTTTACGGTACTTCGCATTTGCTTTGTATTTTCGGCTGTTGAGTATTTAGTTTCTATTTTTAACACCTAATTCAGCTCAAGCCATGTCGGTGTAAAGTAGCTTTTATCATTTGTAAACATTCTTTCTTTGCTATCTTAATGTTAGTTTAACAGCTGGGACTTAAAAGGGTACTCAAGGTGTAATTATGCGTTTGGTGTAATTTGGTAGTTTTTTGGAGTGAAGCCTTTGTCATTTGTAAAAACGCTATTTTGTATTAAAACTTAGAAATTCATTTTTCTACCTCTACCTTTTCTCTTTTCTGTAAAGTCTATTCATTATATTCTTCGGAATCTCTCAGAATAATTACGAGTACTTTTGTGGTTGTGAATGCTATATTCTTTCAGAAATGCAGCTCTGATGAATCTCTACGGTGCATTACAACAGTGCTCTACGGTGCTAAATATCCAAGGCCTTACACCTGCCATTTTAATAGAGAAAGAACTACAAATACTACTGCCATAATAACTTTGAATTTAGAATTTTTAGTAGTCTTTATATTCTTGTCTTTACTTGTTCTGCTTTATATTATGCCTTACCTTAGTTCATACGTGTATTTGTCTTCTCTTTTTCTGTCTATTTTTCTGTGTTGAGCATTGATTTTGTAGCATTTTTGGAATCATATTGGCTTTGTCGGGGATTTACTTTGTCTTTTTGTTTGTATTCGTATGTACTCGTATTTTCCTCTAGGGATGAATCATTAAAATGTTTGAAATCGTTGTATGTATATTTGTATTTGTGTGAGTTAGTCTAGGATTACTTTTAAAATTCTTATCTTTCGGGCAAACTAAATTCTGGGAACCTTGAGTTAGGAACACTTTGGGTTTATTTTGTATTGTCTGTGTTGAAATTTGTTTCTTTCAAACTACCATCTCGGTAATGCAATTCATCGATGCTGAGGGCATTTACGCCATGGCCTAAGAGCTGACTTAGAATGGATTGTACTGACGCGGTAGTTTCTGTTCTTCTCTTATCACCCATGACTTTGAGGCTGTTTTGATTCAGTATTTGTTTGTTCTTTTTTGTGTGTAGTGAATAGAATTTTGTACTGGTAGCTTAAAGCTATATGTTACGTTTTTATTTCAAAATGCAGAGTTTAATGCCATCTAATAAAATCCATCTATCAAATTTGTTTGCTCTGTTAGTAATATGCTGTATTTACTCTTTTTCACTGTTGTAAAGATAATTGTCTTTGCATTTGTTGTATAGATAAATTTGCAGTATGTACTCTTTTGACCTACTACTGTATCTCTATCTACTGATCATCAGTTAAATATATTGCATATATATTGGATATATAATCAGTTTAATATTGCTATCAAGGATGCGTTTAATTGGAAACATCTTACCCCAAGTTTCGAGTTTGCCTCATTTTTGACTACCATTAGTTACCAAATCTATTTCTTTCTTACTTTTGAAGTTCTTTGTCACTCTTATGTGGGCATCTGAATAGCGCACCGCACGGTGTTGCTCGGTTTAGGTCCGCTCACACGGAGTTGGAATGGAATATATTTACTTTTTCTTCTTTACTAGAATCACGGTGGCATTGTCGTTATCTTGGAATTTTATCAGGCGCTAAAAATTTTCCATTAGGATTATGTTAAAAACCTACTTTACTAAGTGTAATTCACTCCTAAATTACCTTACTTGCGTTTAGTAACCGGTCAGTGTAACGATCTTAAACAGCAACCATATAGCAATAGTAATGAGCTTATGTGCATAATTAATCAGTTGAAGTGTAACTGTCGTAGTGACCAGTCGGCCTATAGTGCCATTTCTTGTATTTCCTTTAAACTTCCTTTAATTAAATACCATGTCTTTCTTCTCTCTTTATTATCTTTAGTTAGGGATATTTAGTTTCTTTGATACAATTGCACCCTAGGTGCAATACGTAGTAGAACCTGCTTTCGATTCGCCATTTAAGTGCCTGTAGTTACAGGACTGTAAACCGGCAGTTAACACCATTTAAGTTCTTTACTATCTCTGCCTCAATAAACAAAGCAAGCCAATTGACGCAAACAAGTTCAAGGAATACTTGCTTCAAATTAACGTTAATAGATCAGCGTTTGGTTCTGGTAGACGAACTTACACCCAACATGATTTGACGCCAATTTACTAACATTCAATATATGAACTCAGACATTTTTAAAGATTCTTTATTAAAATGCCGTTTTCAAAATTAGCAGAAGTTTGTTTTTTATTTCTCCCTCAATAGAGAATAAAACAAATTTTCTGCATAAAGAAGAGACGTATAATGGCAATAGATACCTTGGCTCGAAAGGAACCTGCTATCGCGAAAAAGAAAACCTGGCTAATTTGATGAGAATGTAGGTACTTGGCATCCACCAAAAGTCCTTCCATTCGGAATAGGCAGACTGGATGACACGGGGGTATTTTTATATCAAGCAATTCTGTTTAATGGAAAATTTCGAATCAATTACGACATATCAGCACAGTCAATAAGTACGACCTGCATTGCATCCCTTTTGGTCATTACAGTCTCAGAGCTGAGGTTTCAATGGACTCGAAGTAGGTGATGCAGGTTTACAAGGAGCAGTACCATTTCCAGCACTCTGAGTCCCCTGTTTTCCAAAATCGTTTCCCTATGCAGCTATCTTTCCGCGGGTCTTCAAACAATTGGATAAAAGTAATCCGAGGGTCTGAAGGGCCGGCGAACATGCAGAAGTCTGCGGTAATTATGACTCCGGGAATTCCTTGGCATGTCAACTAAAATTAGCCTTAGCCCAATCACACGAACAGTCTGATCGCCAATAAGGACGGCTACTTGGTGTGGAATCGATTTAGCTAGAGGGATTATCAATTTTAGGAGGGGATTGCATTGTGGGTAGTCTTGCAATTATGTGGACATAAGTAAAACAGTAGAATAGCAGGTCTGTTCGCGAACATGTTCAGGAATTTTTCAAATAAAATAAACCCCCAGCATGGGGCAAATCTGGCTCTAAGTATCTCAAACTAATTTGCAAATATAAGACCATAACAGCACACGAATTACTTTTCTTTAATTTTGTGAACAATGCTACAACTGCATAATCCTCAGAATTGACGACTGGACTTGTAATTACTCTACAGTCTAACAGAAACTGTCATGAGAATCCGTTATTACCAGAATTTGTCCTACCTAACTCTGCATCATGTATTAGTCATGAAAGTTTCGCTGTGTTCTGACCAAAATGGTCAAGTTTTTTATGGTTTCACCTTATCAGTGAGAAACTTTGAAACAAGCCATTATTTGTTGCTCTATGATGGTACCAAATTGTTTACCAAGCTAGCTTTATCAGTTTCTCGCTTTTAAAAAATGTTTCTCGTTTTCATGTGCAAAATTCAATTTTTTTTCAACCATTTGGTTTATTTTAAAGCTGCGTCCAAGAAAGACTATTCGTTGGTGATACTGTTGCCGCAAATTAAAAGGTGGCAAATTGAAAAATAAAATTTAATGTTTTCCCGGGATTCTCAGCACTGCTCATGTTAGGTGAGCGGACCATTTCCCGCTTTCAGCAAATTAGATTTAGTTTTTTTATGTTAGTAATTCTAATTAAAAATTCCGCTTCTCTTTGCATTTAAGTAAATTCTGAAGTCTGACTCATGGTGTACTCTTGAAGGGCTATCAGCTGGCACAAAATGAGCTAATAACTCAAAACTTGGTTCGCAGGACGACTTTCAGCGAACCAATAACAAAGTCAATTTTTTAGCCGAACCATGCGTGGCTCAAAGCTAAATGTTTTTGACTCATCCATAGTGTTGCTTGCTCTTTCTGGATCAAACAGTTCCAGCGCTGGATCAAAGACTTGGTTCGCTAAGGAGATGCACGTACAGCTTTGGCGTAATATAAAATTTATTAATTTCAAATAACTTGAGAAACAATTTTCAAGAATAAAAAGAAATTTTGCCGCCAGAATGACATGATCCTTTGTCAAAATCTGGAATTAGAAGTTGTCTGACATTTCATGATATCATCGTCCTTTCTTTGTACTCGGAAGGCACCGACAATTTCAAAGTTATTCCGAGCAATGTTCCAACATAACTGCTTACCTCAAACACGAAAGCAATGAGTTCGCGTGTATATTATATACTATTTACACTATTAACGTTGATACAATTCAAGTGGAAGTAAATGCAAGAAGTGATTCAAACAATAGATTTAGTAAAACCATTGCTAGTTACGCAATCGTAAAATGCATAAGATCGTAACCATTTTTCTTAAATTGTGCAACTGCACAGTGCACAGCAGATGACGTCAAGTAGTCAATGTCACAAAAACGTTTTGTTGTTCTCTTATCACTTAACCTAATCAACAATTATATTGAAAATATGACACGGTACAGTTCAAACTGTCATCAAAGTATTTTATAGTTTCGGCGCCTAAAACAACAAGGGAAATTATACAATATGACAAACGAAAGAAGTAAGGATAAATAAAAAAACAAGGGAAAGCCAAAAGCTCCGGATCGAAAACACATTTTAGCTAGTTTTTCGTATACACATGCAACTCCTATATAACTAGTATATTAAGGATCTCTGAAAGCTACATTGGTATATAACGAATATGGTTAAATACTGCTTGATTTACCATGGAAACTTGTGTGCTCCGAGAACAACGGAATCCTGTCGACAACTTAAACCAAAACTTCAACTGTCAGAGGTAATTCTGTCCAAAGCTCTGGTACTTACTTTTAACTGTCTGGATTTAGTTTTAAATTAGCAATCCTACGTGCTGAAACAACACCAGACTTGGCACAAAATATCTGTTTAACTTGTAATTTCAAAACTAAGAACGAAAAAATTATCTTAATTTTACTCAATGTTTAGAAGGCTTGTATGACCTTCTCGTGAACAATTCACAATATCCAATGAAACTAAAAGAGCATTTTTCTTCATTCACGACATTATAATTAAGTATGACTGCTAATGAGTAGTAGAGCAAAAATAAAGATTTACTGCAAATTTAATAACTAGAAATTTAGCTTAGCGGGCACATAGCATCGGCACAACATGTGTTTGTAACCAAACGCGCAGCTATTACTCCTAATAACTTCAATTACTTCAATGGCTTCAGGGACAGTATCAGTTGTTGTAGAACCAATGCATTCCTGCTGCTACTGGCAAACTCGTCACATCGATGCTCCAAAAACTGTATTTCGTCAAAGCAACAATGGTTATTTATCGGAATGTCAAGCACTCAGAAGTGCAGACAAGTGACAATGATGATCTTAAAGTTCCTGCACTCAAATAGCAAAAGGCAGTATCATGTTTGTCCAAGTTCGAGGTGGTCGAGGTCTTATGTGTAGTTACATTCTTAAATTCTACATGTTTTCCTAGCCTTCACGTGCTTGACGTAATTCACATGCTATTTTCATAGTGGCCTCAAATACAGACTGAACTGAATATTTAGATTTCAGCTAAGTCGGCTCATATCTTACCGTCAAGGAAACATAATTTGAGTTCTCTGCGAGAATCATGACTTGAAGAAATCAAGAGTTTATATTAGCAAGAGAACGACACTACGCTCATCTCAGTCTGTTAGTACGCTGATCATCTTGAAACCTCATTCCTATTAAAATAGCTGAGCGTTTTCCACTTTCTGTTATAGACTGTCGATATAATCAAACAAAACAGTTAATAATAACAACCAATAAAATTGTTTTAACAGGTTATCACTATTATCAAGAGTACATAATAACTAAGAGTGTGACAAGCGTCCCACTCTTAGTTATTAGGCTGCAGGCATCATCTGCACAATAACGGCCTGCCCCCCCATAACTGAGTACCTGGTGACCCCCCCCACAACTGAGTACCAGGTACACAATTGTGCACGAGCACTCGCTTGTATGTTTACATGTTGAAGCCAAAAACATTCTATCAGCAGCTGGCCACTTTTGTGGGGGGGGTCACCAGGTACTCAGTTGTGGGGGGGGGGTAGGCCGTTATTGTGCAGATGATGTTTTCTGCTTTATAACTAAGAGTGTGACGCTTGTCACACTCTTAGTTATTATGTACTCTTGCTATTATTTAAATTTCCAATATCAGGAAGTATTGCCATCCTACTCTTTAAAAAATTGCGTGTAATCGATTCTGCGATTACGACGCAAAGATCTCTCAATGCCTACCTCTTGGGTATAACCTAAAATATTTACTTTAAAAGATTTACAGAATATTTACTTTTAAAGATTTACAGATTTACAATATTCATCATAGGTTTACAGATTTAATTGATTCCTAGAGAAGCAACTTTATTGCATAATTTATACACCGTTTGAAAGCTAGTGACTAGTACGTGAACAAATATTGCAGTGAATTTTGTCACAGCTTGCAACTGTAAACTTTTGCTTGACAAAATGCAAAAACTAGATACTTTTGATGATTTTAGAACTTTACCACTTTAATTTGTGCAGAAACAAAGCGACACTGATTACGATATCTTACTTCACTTATCACGGGATAAACGAAGTATTTTTAGTCGAAATTATTCTAATCACCAAAAACTCCCTTACATATCCTTCCTTAATGTTGTCGGAAACAACGTAGCTGATAGACGGGTCCGTTCTGGATCAAAGACATTATCATTGACAGTCTAATGAAAAATGGCTGACCTGCAGTCACGAACTTTATTCCGATACATGAGGGAAGCAACGGAGCGTTGCCGCCCTTACCCGGAGACAACTGTTCTCTGAATCTACTACCTAGTAGTTCAACAATGAAAAAACTAGGTTGGGTTCTGAATGCAGAAATGCTCCGGGTTTTACCTTAGTGTGTAGTGACTACAGGATAGGTCTTTTTCCATTGATTTATCTGTTCAAATTTCTTAAAACTAAATAGTTTTAAACCATTTTGGGACACCTGATGTAAATTATTGATAGAGAACTTTACTTTACCATTTAAGTTTATTTAGTTTATTTTATTTTAAGTTTATTTACATTAAGTATTTACCGTTTCCAGTAACCACAGCATATGAAGTAGAATCGGATGTAAAATTCACCATCATTGGTACTCGGCCCATCAATGTGAACTAAATAGGAAATAACGCAGTGTTGTTGTATTCGCTGACTGAACGATTCAAAAATGGTATCTTATGATGCTTTGTATTCTGTCTTTGTTGTCATCGTCACACGGAGTATCGAAGGTATTCATTTAGCAAACTGTTTGTAATGTGGCCGAAAGAATAGGAAATACACACATTAGTCTCAATTATTCCGAGTTTAGAGGTCTAAAATAGTATTCTAAATTAAAATCTCATCAAGGCAAAGGGAGGTGTAGGGGAGGTGATTAGGCACCGGAACTTATCTCACGTAAACGCACCGGATTGTAAAAAATGGCAATTTGTTAGCACCGGATTCAATTTATCAGATTTATCTTTTACTTATCAGAATGTGGTAAAACAAACAGGTTTTGGTTTTAGTTCAAACTCTATTAAATTCAGTTGTAGCTTCGATTTTCGGAATACATAATGCCTCAGTTTCCGCAGTTAAAACCCAGGCTACTAAAACGACAACAACTAAAACTAAACTAAATTCAAAATTTGATTTCAATTTAAAATTTCAAAGAATTAAAAATAATATTTCGTTTTTGACAGAATGTTGCAGCCAGTGGTAAGGAACCCAACACTACACAATGTTGTCACTTATGTCAGGGTCTGTCCCATACATGTGCTGGGAGGATTCAGGTCATTTCGTATTCGCAGCTTATGAAAGAAGTAACGGCAAAATATAAACTTGACTACTCATAAAAGAAAAGCTTGCTTTAAACAATAAGCGAATATGAATAAACCACAAGATGCAAACACAAAACAGAAAACGAATGATATCCTCTTAGCACAAAAAGTAAACTCGCGTTTTGAATTTGGCGCGAAAAACCATTGCACAGTTCCCTCAGCATTGAGACGTTGTTGGCTTTTAAATTATATTTACAAACTTGCAGATACCATTTATTGTGCGCAAACGTATTTTGCAGCTCTTTCTAAAGGAAATATTCCTGCTCATGATGTTGAAATCCAGAACTAAGACATAACAGTTGTTAATCTACACAGTGTACAGTCGACCATTTCAGTAAGCAGTCCTCCTTTGTAATATCGGGATAGTGAAACGTAAGAAGTCGTATTATAAAAGACACTTTGGAGTCCGTTTTGGCTTATCAAAAGGAAATGGAAAATTTCAAATCGGAAACTTCACTTTGGCTACAATAACATGAAATTAAAAAGATGCAGTTAATGTTTCTTTCTGTAATTATATATAGCAGAGTATGTTATAATAAGCTATAGTAATTTAAGTATATATTCTTGAATATAAAGTTGAAGTGGGGTCAGCGATTCACGAAGCTTTGAGCTCTATATTTTATTGTCTAGACTAGTCTGAGAAAAAAGATAAGACTTGCATATATAGTTAAAAGGGAACTGTAGCTTCGTCGTTTTTACAGTTCTCAGACGAAACTTCTTGTATGGTGATAGTGTAGTTAAACACGCTAGTAAGGCGAATTTTAATGTGTTTGCTTTTCCTGGAGAAGACTTTGAAGCCATCGTTCTTCATGTTATCGCTGAACGTTGTGGTGATTTGTATCCGAGGCTGATAATCATTCACGCGGTTACAAATATTTTTAGCTCCAAAGATTACAGTATTGTCGTACCTCCGGAAGAAATTGTAGCTGCATATCTTTATTCAGCGAAAGAACTTCTGGACCTACTGAACTGTGAAGTCAAACTTAGTTTGCCCGTACCCTGACTTTGTAATTTCAGATCATTTGATTCCAGACGCAGTAGTTTATGTTCAAAATCAGTTAAACCACTGTTTAGTAAATTGATGTAGCACATTCGTCCCGACGCTCGTTGTACAAGTCAGGAGCTCTGATTTAAGGAGTCGATAACGCTTATCAAGTTTAGACTTGGGTATTTCATAATCTTCTGAATGATCTAACATCGTTTGTGTCGTCAAATCAGGGGTGGCTATTATGTTGATGTTTCCGGAACATAACCAATTTTGAGTTAGTTAGGAGGGCTGAAGGCAACATAGAGATTATGACTGCTACAAGACAGTACCGCACCGTCTACCGAGTCTATATATTCTTCATATTGCTCTTTGAAAGCTCACCTCTCAAACGCTTTAGAAAAAGTCGCAGTTGTGACTCCATTGTCGGTGTTTAAGATTGGTAGAATCGTTGTCGTAATATCGGAACCGGACACTGTTTCGTTAGTCGAAACTTGGACCGCTGCAGTAGTAGTAATAGTAACGCCTTCAGTACTGGAACCGACTGTAGCTGTATGAGCGGTATCGATAGTAGTAGTATTCTTACTTCTTATTGTAGAAGTGGTAAGACTTATACTCCTACTACTACCGCTACAACTACTGGCAGTTGTAGTAGTTGTTGTTGATGTCGTGCCAATACTGATACTGCTGCTGCTGTTGCAACTACTACTACCACTACTATGATGATGATGATGAAATTGTTGTCGCAGTCGATGTTGGTGTTGTTGTGGTAGCGTAACAAAACGAATTGTTTTAAGGGCAAATCGTGGCTCATCGTTTTCATTCCATTTTACGCATGCTGCACTGGTATTGCATTTATGGAGGAATTTAACGATTTATAAGCCTGTTCAAAGTGATACAGTTTCCTGTAACGTTAATTCGCAGTTGTCGTAAAAATTCAAAACTTCGTAAGCCTCCTTGTGTGGAGGAGAAAGAGGAGGCGTTGGAGGGAAAACGGTCAGCGTTCTAATGAAATCAATTAATTTGAATTCCTTATAGCAGTCGCAATTTCCAAAGCATGAAAAGCTTCCGGCAAACTCGAAGCCTAGACCAAAAAACAACCTGCTAATCTGAAAGGGTGTTTTTCAATAAATCTTAGCATTATATTGCAACTAGTCCATCAACCCGCTTCATCAACAATCCAGTTTGATTTGTTTCATGCTTAACACTATGTCATGATGTTAATCTGCCAAGTATGTTTTCTATCTGCATTAACTGTGACGGTTCTAAGACGGCATTGTTCCCCTTGCTTGCATTGCAATGCGATCTTCAATCGAGTCCTGGTATTGCGTGACCACTTGCGGAGCTCCCAGGAAGCATGGATAGAGGCTAAGGCTGTAACATCAGCGATAAAATATGCCAGAGGTATCACTATGATTTACTCTCAGACTTTAAATTGAGAAAATACATGAAATCACCGATTGGAAGCTATATTAACGTTTTTATGATGATAAAGTGTATGCTGCCTTGGCCATAACCCTAACTTTAACGACACAGCGTCCAATGAAGCTGCATATTTGATAGTTTTAATACACATTTTAGGGTACGAATCAGGGAATTGTAAACTTTTGTATCGTTAAAAAGTGAACAGAAAAATGAATTATGAATAGTTAATTCCATCATTAGTTAATTGTGAGCAGTTGAGCAAACTTGCATTCTCCCCTTTAAGAGAAAACTACAGTTTAGTGCTCAACGGCAATGATCTACAGCAGCGGCCTAAATTCAATTATTCATCTAATCCATGTTTAGAATTATTGACGCACTTTAACCTTATAATAAGCACAACCTAAACTGTTCTGAATATTGGTGATCATAGGTTAACGCGGGGGGGAGGGGGGGGTGGGGGTCCAAGCCCCCCCCCCAAAACGGACAAGGTCATGATTAATACCCTGGCCCCCGTTTCACTAACATTCTTATAAATTCGCTTACTATTAGGCTATAAGCGGAAATTTATAAGGGGTGTATGAGCGCTTTATAAGATCTTGTAAAGTGTTCCACAAAACTCTTGTATGTCGCTTATAATTTTTGCCCTTATAAGCGCTTATAGCAGTCAAATTGTAACTATTTCTACGCATTTACGAGACCTATGTAATTTTTATTTCGATTGAAAACAAATCATGGACATGAGAACACATACTCATATGTTTTCAAATATATATTCGTCATTATTGGTGAAGTATTATTCAAATAATTTAAACCTAAATTATTATCATTATTAGATTTTTCAAAAATTTGAATTAAACTGCTAAAACCAAACATTTACATACGTAGGTTAATTTCACCAGTTGTTAATCAACTAATTATGTGCTGTAATGGGTATGTCACGTTATAAGTCACGGGAAGTGCAGAAGGTTTCTCAGAAACTTGGTTTTTTGTCTCGAAATGTTTCTAGAAAATTTTCCACATTTCCGAGACAAAGTTTTGAAATAAATGCAAACTTTCGAGACATTTTCAAAATATTTCGATTCTTTTTCAAAATATTTCGAGACCTTACTGAAATATTTCGAGACATTGTAAAATTTTGGCTCGAAATAATAAGTCTCGAAAGTTTACAAATGTCTCGAAAGTTGAATGTCTCGAACGTTAACTGTCTTAGAACTCTGCAAATGTCTCGAATGTTCTCCGTCTACAAATGTTCTCTTTTTGAACCTAGTTTCTTTATATTATTCCTATTAATTCATATTCATTTTGTGTTTCAAGTTCTGCTTTTGTCTTTTGGTTTTTCATAGTGATATGACATGTCTTCCCATTTTTTATGTCCGGGTCCTAATAAGTGCACACGGTGCTGGAAACCCCTAGTGCATGTTTTCTGCTGCACGATCTGTTGTCCGATGCTTTAAGTGTTAAGGAAGCTGGTGCATATGTTGAGCAAGCTTCCAATGGCATCTCTTGGTGTGGTCGCAAGTACGGTAACTTTCATGTGGATTGCCTAACCTCAGATCCGTACCTTAAGTTGGCAATCAAGATTGGATTTACGCGAGTGCTGTGTCTGTCCATTCCGACCGGTCCACCCAAAAAAGAAAATGATCTGCTTAATTGAACTCTGTCGTTTCTTGAATACTTATAAGATTTCATGTTAATATAAACAAAGTTGCGGTCTTGGATTTTAGGAATAGACTTTGCATAGTGGTATACGGTTTAGACTTCGTTTTCGAACAGGATATTTGCCAGATAGGAATAAGAACTGCAAGCTACAGGCTGCATCCGATTTACCGCCTTTATAAGTCTCGAAACTGCCGAATGTCCTAAAAGGTTGCAAAGTCTCGAAGTTTTGCGAAAATGTAAATAGCTAGAACGTAACGTAGCGTAGCTAGTAACGAAAAGCTAGAAATGTCTCAAACTTTGCAGGTATCTTGAAAGTTG
Source organism: Trissonchulus latispiculum (assembly GCA_030248195.1). Taxonomy (NCBI): domain Eukaryota; kingdom Metazoa; phylum Nematoda; class Enoplea; order Enoplida; family Ironidae; genus Trissonchulus; species Trissonchulus latispiculum. Next base: position 127,611 of record JASAND010029336.1, on the reverse strand, counting down.
AGAAATGTTTTGAAAGTGAAGAATTGTCTTGAAAGTTTGGACAAAATGTCTCGAAAGTTGGCAAAAGTCTCAGAACTTTTTTTGGAAGATTAAAGTTTGTCTCTAAGTTTGAAAAACTTTCGAGACATTTCGTCAAACTTTCGAGACATTTTGTCAAACTTTCGAGAAAGTTTGTCAAACTTTCGAGTCAAAATTACGAGACAATTCTTAACTTTCTGAGACATTTTCTGAGACAAATCTGAAACTTTCGAGACAAAATGTCTAACTTTCTGAGAAACCTTCTGCACTTCCCGTGACTTATAACGTGACATACCCATAATACTATTAATCTAATACTTAAATACCAATCAAATAATTTTGTAATTTTGTTTGTTTTATATAATTCCAATTTCTTCCGTTCATACGTTTGGGAGAACTTAGAATTCAAAGTAGTGCATTTACTGTGCCCATTGACGTTAGTCAATAAGCGTAAGCTGTGAAAATGTGAAGGATTTGTAGCTATAAGCGCGTTGTAAGTGGTCCTTCCTGCTTATAAAATTTATAAGAAATCTCAACTTACAAGACTTTCGTGAAACGGTAAAATTTATAAGCTTGTAAAATTGACACATTTTATAAGCTTATAGTGCCATAAGCACTTCGTGAAACGGGGCCCAGGATCAGTTGATTTTGAGAATTAAAATAATTCTAGTATCAGTTTGAGTACTATGTCCCCTCCCAAAAAATTCAGTTAAAGTGACTGAACCGAAAGTGTGCCTGAAACTGACACCTGTACAACCTGAAACCTAGTTTCAGTTCCTGAAACGTCATTCGTATATTGGACTAAACAGCACTTAAATGTGCAGTCGTAGAGATAATGGATTACAAAGATAAAAGAGCTACATGTTGAAAACAGTTAATGGTATCAGAAACAAATATCCAGAGTTCTAATGGCGCAGTTGTTTCTAGATACTGTCTTTTCATTGGAGAACCTTTAATACCAAAACTTAGCTGCAATCTCAGCTTCACGTATTAAGATTCACTAAGTTTAGATATTCAGTAAAAGCAAACACATGCGCAAATCACTACAAAGCTCCACAATATTTTTTGTACAAGTACTAGAAATAAGATGCGATAAGAGATCCTTAACTATTTTGGAGCCGCCTTGTTTATGTCTAAGTGACCCAGTGCCCTATATTTGCTTAACCAATATTAGGAAGTAAATCTATCGAAGGAACAAGCATCACTTCACTATAGTACGACCAAAAATGTGTGTACAGACTTTGAGACCGTTTATAGCAAATTAACCTTTGGAGTAAACCCCAACAAGTTTTAGGATCCTGAGGAACCAGAGATTTCGAAAATCCGGATTTCATTCACGGAAAATCTAAAATTTTTAGCTTTTCGTCTAATTTTTATCGCAATCAAAATTTTATTTCCATGATCGAATAGAGCTGGTCCCGCTTCATATTTTTGCTCTTAGCAATTTTTCACAAAAATGCACCCAATTTCCGGAATCGCGGGTTTTCAAAATTTCCGGATTTTGAAAATGTTTTCCAATACCCCACAATATGGGCATCATTCGAAAGCTCTTGATGAGCTGAACAAATCTTGTAATAGAACCAACTCGCGGAAATGAGCCCAGTTCACGGAATTCGCTAATAACTTCCAAGCTAGAGTGAAATCCGGAATTCGTTAATTTCGGGAATTGGGTGCACTGTGAGACATTGGTTCTATTTTAAGATTTGTTCAGCTCGTCAAGAGCTTTCGAATGATACCCATACTGTGGGGCATTGGAAAAAATTTTCAAAATCCGGAACATCCGGTTTTTTCTAATTCCGGGAATTGTGTGCATTTTCAAGAGCTTATTCTATCACAAAAGTTGTTCAGCTCGATAAGAGCTTTCGAATGATACCCATCTTGTGGGTATTGGAGAAAATTTTTAAAATCCGGAAATTTTAAAAACCCGGGATTCCGCAAATTGGGTGCATTTTCGTGAAAAATTTCTAAGAGCAAAAATATGCAGCAGGACCAGCTCTATTTGATCCTGAAAACAAAATTTTAATTGCGATAAAAATTGGGCGAAAAATTAAAAATTTTAGATTTTCCGTGAATGAAACCCGGAATTCCGAATTTTTCCGGATTTTCGAAATCTCGGGTTCCTGAGGATTCTAAAAATGTATATATATTGTTGGGGTCTACTCCAAAGGTTAATCTGCTGTAAACGGTCGAAGTTTGCACACACAAGCATTACAAGGGGAAATTACAAGCATATGTTTGTTTGACTGATAACAGATGTATCTATATACTAATCTCTTAAAATGTTAACAAATCAGTCAATTTGCTCGTGATCGTCTAGTAAACTCTAAATGATTGTGTTGAAATTGCGACAAGTAGGCAACGGTAAGTCTGATTCTAAAATAAACCTAAATGTTTCTAATTTTGCCCGAAGTTTCAGTCTATAGGGAGGTTACCAAATGGTGACTGCAATCCCTGAGAATAGTTCTAATGTTTAAAGGCCTCTCTATCTAAGTGAACATTTCTCTATACAGTTTTACTAAAAGCTACCGCTTGCGTAATTGTAGAAGGGATTCCTAAGCAAAGGAAGCTTCCAATTTAAGACACTTGAAAAGGCCATTCTTGCACAAACTGTTATCGCTGTCGTTATATGTTATATATACATCCATATTATCGCTGTTGTTATATTTGACAAGCGTAGTGCTATGTCATGTCAGCGTGAGGCATACTCTGCACGGTGTCGGCCAAGCCTCCTGCAAACTGGACCCTGGTGAATCAAAGAATTTCTACCTTTTTATGCGAAGTTCAAAAGCGCCAGGCAGACGCAGGAATTAAGCACACATTGCTTGTGTTTCCGAGTTTCAGCACTTAAACATATAGATAGTGCGCGTATCCCCACTCAGATTGTGTACCAATTTACGGCGTGGTCACTGGGCTCCATTTGCGGTAGGGGTGGACCGTTAGCCTGCAGCATGTGTCAAGATCATGGCACTTCGAATGTGCCTGTTGCCATATCTTTATATTATGTACTCTTACTGTAAGTAATGGTTCTGAATTTAGGACACTTGCATATTGGCGTTTACGAACATTGTCTGTACGCGATCCTGCATTTAATTGTTTACAAATATTGCAAAAGTGATATCAAATGGGAATGACTGAATAGGATGTTTGACAGAAAAGCGTTCAGAATGCCTAGTTGGCTCTTAAATTTACGACCGGTATAGGTAATTTGTTGCAATGCAATACCAAACAGTTATTGAAAGATCTCTTACATAAGAATAAAAAGCTTCTTACTCCTGAAAGTAACTTTTAGCGTTTAGTAAGCTTCGGTGACTATCCCACCCTCTAAGTAAAAATATAGAACATGATGCTGGATAAGATATTCAGCTACAGGTATTTGACGTAACGCAACCGATGTGACCGACTAATACTTTGCGCACTAACCTGATTACTAAACATTTCTGCTTTCTACTCAAACACAAAGCAACAAGTTCTGGCAATAGCAAACTATGGTGGTTTGCTGGCAAAAACAAACATAGTGGAATTGAGTAGAGCTGGGGCCGGTTCCAATTTTCGAAACCGGTTCCGGTTCCGGTTCTAGGGTACCGGTTCCGGTTCCGGTTTCGGTTCCGGTTCCGGTACTAGCTTCCGGTTCCCGGTTCCAAGTACAATATTTGCAGTGATAATTTTCTTTCTTATCTAACATTTGTTGTAGGCCTCCTATAGGGCTGATACAATCAAAATGAAGTAGCAATGCTATAAATCAAATGGATTAAACATATCAAACAACTAGACAACTGTTTTCGCAATTTTTTAAAATTAATTTTCGATTTGTTACTGTAGAAAATTTTCTTAACATCTTGTAAACTGCCATACCCAACATTGAAACCTTTATTTGCTTTTACCATAAGATACAAAATTGTTCGATAGTTGACTGTTCAATGCTACTGTGTGTACCAAAATGCCTAACCTGAAAATATGGATTTTATTTGAAAAAATGAACAAAAAGCGCGGTATACCAACAGCGCCTGCCCTACCATACCCAAAGAAATCTTAAAAGCTGGAAAGCGTTCCAAAGAATTATAAGAAATGCTGAAAGCTTAGTTTTAATTTTCTTTTATCAAATCTACATTCGCTTCCGCAGGATATTTGTAGAAATTTTAGTAGCAAAGATATTTGAATTTTGAAAGATATAGCAAATATTAAAATTTACTTTAGGGCTGAATTGGCTGCTTTCTTTGACACAGACACCTCTATCTAACTATTTAGTTCTTAACAGATTAGTTATGCCGACACCTCTCTATTTACGTACCTTCACTCTTACGAATTTTGTGCCAAAAGCCGAAGTTCCTGAAAAACGAAAATAGGGAAAGTAGCGGTGACTACGTTATGGTCACCCTACCCTACCCTGCAGTACATCCATTATTAGTGGCACAGCTTTGTCAGTATTCGTCCCGAACAGTTTCTTTAATTTTTCAATTTTTTCAAACAGTACAATTTTTATCAAACCTTTACTGCATTGCCTTTTTTCTAGGACTAAGTTGTTGTTAAATGTGTCTCAATATCTCATGATAAAAAGTGCAGTTTTTGTCACACAGCTACCCCAGACAGATCAATTAAAATGTTCGTATTGATAAGAATTCCACCAGCAGTTCTTAACATTCCCAGGGTGATATTTGATAAATGGGGGGTATTCTTACAAGTAGCAGGTCAAATCAATCTTATTCATATCAACATTATTATATGAATTGACTATTACTTATATTATAACAATATTATTATTGGTAACGGTACTACTAACAGCTTTATTAATTATAAGCAATTTTCTATTATACAGTTTTTGTATTTCTTTGAGGTATTTGAAAGGTATGACAAAACATCGAAAATTTATCAACTAAACACTGATAAGAAGGTATTTAAAGAATGGATTCTTGATGCTAAGTCAGTTTGTTTCTTACTGTTGGGGCATATATAGTGACAAATGTTTTCGTAACAAAAATGGGGGACAACGTGCAAGAAAACATACCAATCGTTTTGGTATTTTTAGAAGAATCGGATCAGGTAAAAAATAATTTTCTGAAAGTTTGTCAACTTTGCCCGTTTGGACTGTTTTTTTCAGAATTGGCCTCGACTTCGTCCGATTACAAATTTTCAAATTTTTAACGAACAAACTTGTAATTTTGGTGCAAGCTATAAGCTGTAATTTGGCATATGCAGACTCGCTACAAATGTACTAATTTGTGCTAAGTGATAAAAAAATCTCTCGACTGAAAAGGGTTTATGCCAACTTGAATCTTCAAAGATCCCAATTCGCTATTTTTGGGGAATGGTACCCAAAAAATCGATAAAATCAATTTTTGTTTTTTGTAATTGAAAATTTTTGGAAATTATCCGAACTATACTCGGTTGAAAATACCCACAGAAGTTTTCAGCTCGATTAGTGAAGTTTTGAGACTTCTCTGCTTTCAGAAAGCTTCTACAATGGATCCGACAGATTGAAAACGGCGGTTTTCGCAGATTTTGAAGATTTCAAGTTGACACAAAAACGTTTTAAGTCTGCAGAATTTCTTACCATTTAGAACAAATGAATAAACCATAGGACCTCTGCACACAGCAAATTACAGCCTTACAGCTTAATTCAGAATTAGAATTTTCTTTTCTTTTACCCAAAAATATGATGAATCTAACTTTGAAGATCAATTTCCTTAGATGCAAATAAGATACAATCTAATGTTTTCTGTATATGGGAGCATGTTTGTCACATCGTGATGCCAAATGGCAACTTCGAAGGTAAGAACTCAAAAAGTAGGAAGGACAATCGGACAAAGTCGAGGTAAGTGGACTTTAGTAGCCCCATTAACGTCAATTTTTAGATATATACTTAAATTACATAACCTGTCACAAGCTAAGATAATAATTGTACAACTCTCGTTAAAATGTTCATATGAATTATGGGAACATTAGCACTACATACAAGGCACCGAACGGAAGTTTATTCGTTTCCCCATTGCTTTGTTGAAGTATAAACTGATGATATAAGATTTTCAGCTGGTTTTCATCAATTTTCTTTCCAGGAGATTTGTCAAAAACCGATCACAGATGCTTTATTAGTGCACTGAAATACTATCTGACTGCAATGGCTTACTGTCTTAAGTTGGACACTAAGACTCAATGGTTCGCAGTCACTGTGCCTGAACAGATTTATGAAGATATAGTTGATCGTAAGCATTTTATTTAATTTATACCTCCTTCTTTATGATTTCGACTCCTGTTTGAGCAATGCATTCAAACGAATCCAGTGCCGGCTGTAGTTCGTCTGCTGAAAGAGGTGATAGAGAGGCAATACATACATTAAAATCGGTTATTATATAATATAGCTTATTTCGTCTTAGAATCAAACTGTTTCTCTAGAATTCAGTTAATTTTATTCAACGAAATTTTAGCAAAAATTCGTACTTTCCCCCGACTTTGGCTGTTCTTAACTTTTTTGCTAGGTGTATTGGGGACCTATAATAAATTACAAATGAAAATGAATTAATTTTTTGTCGATTGGTGGCAATCCCATTTTTCTAGGAGCTTTCAAATAAAATGGCACCCAAAAATATAAAACTGGCCATTTCAGTCCTAAGGAAATTCAGACATGAAAGGGTTCAGTTAAAGTAATAAACTAAAATTTAAAGTTAAAGTTTATTATTACACATTTTGTTTCCATTGTGTCTCAGACCAATAGTATGGCATTTTTTACTGTTTAGGTAGGAAACATCATGATTTCCAGCAAGTGCCTTATGAAGAAGCAGAATTTTACCAAATTGAAGCTACGATTAAACATCTCAAAGGTATGTATCTTCGATTTACTTTAAATACATTTGGGGGCGAAAATAAGTAGTTTGAAAAATTGTTTGCAGTAGTTGCCATTACTTTGTTATTTTTTAGCTTTGCTGCAAGAAACTCTTCCGGAAAGCAGTTCAAGTTCCGAAGACGAATACGAGCAACAAAATTGTAATTGCCAGGAGAATAATTCTAATGGTAATTTCTAACTTGTTAGTAAGCTGTTAATAATTGCAACACAATTTCTGATAAAGAATATATATTATCTAAAGTACCATGCTTTCTTTAAAACAGGAAACGGTTTTTGCCCCAACCAATTTTTAGGGAAACTCAGAAGATGCAAGTTATCATGACCACCACATATTCATTATTAACCAATTATGCACTGAAATGTTACCTAAAATTTGGAATCACCTATGTTCGGGGTTTCCTTAAGGGAAAAGTTTCATTACTCATGTACGGTGCAGGTGAAGTTGCTCTTTCTGATTCTTATCGAAGGTACACAGTGACACCCCAAAATGATAATTGCAATCATGAAAGAGGAAAATTCCTCAAGGCAGACGTTCTAGAGATACAGATTTGAATCATGTAAAAGATCTATCCTAGCGTTTTCCATATAATAGACAGACCACAGACCAGAGAGGAGGAGACCTTGGGGAAGTTTCATAAAACTTCGCATGTTGCGGAATCCGCAACTCGCAGCTGCAAGTTGCGCATTTGCAAGCTGCGAGTGTTGCGTAAAGGGTGAAGTGCGGAATCCACACTTGCACTTGAATTGCGAGCCAAGTAGGCTGCAAGTTGCAAGTTCGATCGAACACAAGCAGCAAGTAAGTGTGTTTCATAAAACTCATTGGATCACTCACAGTTTACAAGTGCGAGTAACGTCTTCTAGTAGATTTCAACTAGACGATTTCAATAAATGGAATATCTTCCTTAATTTTCTTTAGTTTTCAACCAAATTTAATATATAACTAGAATCACTTGTTTCTATATTTTGTGAAAATTTCAGTAAATTTCAAAGCAATTGTAAAGAAGTTATGATTTTTTAAAGAATTATTGTCAGTTTAGCTTCTATTCGCACTTGCAACGCTCGCACTTGCAAGGCAAGTACTCGCACTTGCGTTGCAAGTTCGTCGAGTTTCGCAACTTGCTTAGCTAATTACCGCAAGTTCGCGGAAAGGTTTTATAAAACACTTGCAATCTGCACATGCGTTTCAAGTGCGACTGCGAGTACTGTGAGTCCTAATCTAAAACCAAGACATTATTTATTCTTTTGGGTACGGGCAGCTTAAGCAGTAGATGTTTTAACCAAATATATAGGGGTGTGGTAACTAAAGGAACAGCTTTACAATGAAAACACTTGCCTTGACTTCACAGTGGACGACAGAATTTGCTATAATAATAATAATAATAATAATAATAATAATAATAATAATAATAATAATAATAATAATAATAATAATAATAATAATAATAATAATAATAATAATAATAATAATAATAATAATAATAATAATAATAATAATAATAATAATAATACTAATAATAATAATAATAAAACTTTGAGTGCTCTCTCATATTAATTTGATGAATGATGATGTATTTGAACAGCAACTGATACCTAGCGTATTAATACTTCAATATTTCATATTTTATATCCAAATATTTTATTTTAAGAACGAGAGTCAATGTCTTCCACTCAGTCAGATGATGGATGTTTTGGATTTGGGCGCTACCCGAAAAGAACCGGCAGAATGTATAGAAGATACGACGATTGACGGGGATTCAACAGTATTCTCAAGTCAAGAACTGTGGCTGTTAAATCTATTAAAATCATATTTTAATCATAGCCTTCTGTTAAGCTGTTTTTTCTTTTGATTAATACAATGAAAAAAGGCAAATATGAGCCTTAGATATTGCTTTTAGAACTGCACAGAAAGTAAAAACATATTGATACAAAAATAAATATATTTTGATTAGTTATTAAAGAAGTTAGATGATGAGAAATTGAGAAAAATTTCCATGTGTTGCTGAACCAGGCTCGACCAAAAAATGTGTGTTCAAACTTTGACCGTTTATAATAGGTTAACATTTGGAGTAAACCAGAACAATGTTAAAATCTTCAAAACCCCCGAGATTTCGAAAATCCGGAATTCCGGGTTTCATTCACGGAAAAATCTAAATTTTTATTGCAATCAAATTTTTGTTTCTACGAACGAATAGAGCATATCCCGCTGCACATTTTGCTCTTACAGGTTCTCCTCCTCGAGTTCCTTGTTGTTTGGGACACATTGTTTGGGTTTACTCCAAAGACAAATCTGCTATAAGCGGTCAAATTTTGCACACACATTTTTGGTTGCTGCGAGGTAGCATGATTAGGATTTAGTTAATAGTTGTAGGATTTAGACTGATTCTATCACAGAGTTTCACACCATAGTTGGTATTTTAACGAGGCTAATACCAGCCCAATATTGATTTGGGTTCACTGACTTGGTGAATAATTAACATGCAGTCATTCGAAGCGCGAGCATAGTTATCTCCTGGGCAGAAGGCACCTCCGGTTGCTCTCAGTGCATGTCAACCTTTGACTTTCCTATAAACTGATAATTCAAATTAGAGTTATTCGGTGAGGTGGTTGTAGTAAATGACAATAAGATTATTGGTTCGTGTTAGCAATGTTTTAATCATCATACTCAAAATATATAACAAGTAATTAATATAAAGACTGGCTTAGTTTTTGTAATTCATATTTGGAATTTCTTCGAAGGCATGGAAAAGGTTTCTAAAATAAAAAAACAAAATTAATCTGAATCTGTTATACCTTGCAAATAGAAAATATCGGTAATCATTCTAAATAGGGAGTTAAATAGAGTACAACGCGATAGCAATAAACCATGTTCGGCCCAAATTTCGAGATCAACAGGTGCTCTACTACCGTACACAGTTTTTGAAAACTAACTGGTGAAACACTTATACCATGCTATACTTAGTCGATCTCCACTCGTTCTATTACTCTACTCAAGAAGACATCGAATAACTTTATGAAACAAGTTAGTTTCTAGTAACCTTCGTTTACGGAATCTTGCTAGGTACAAGTTGTACTCAAAGTGTTTTGACTGATTTATGCAAGTAGGAATATAATTTGTTTTAAATAACTATGTCTATTACTCAGACTAACCCACTTTCAGGAGCTTTTATCCATTGACCACAATTTATGATGAAGTAATTTATGTTTTAGCTTCTTCACCAAATTTTATGTAAACTAACATGAGTAGATAGTGCACTGCAAATCCTTACTTACATGTTACAACACCACAGTAGTTAATAATTTGGGCTACACGATGTGTAGTGCAGAAGGCAGCCTGTTGTTTTGATATTCCTGAATGAACTTTACACAAACCATTCGAGACAGGCTGATTGTCTTCGAATTTGGGCATCCCCAATTTAGTAGCGTCGTGTACTGGAATATCTCGGCTTTGCCATTTCATGCAGCGTAGTAAGCATTTGAGTTGAGCTGTTCCCTTAGTTATCACAAATGAAGGTTTGAGAACAGCAAGTATATGCAAAAATATGTCAAAAAAGTCGTCGACTGAGGGTAAACCAGGGTCAGTACTCCAGACAGCTCCACTCTTTGCCAGTGCGAAAGCAACAGCTCTTCGTTGACTAAGATAGAGATCACGGAAAGCTAAGGGAGCACGAATTGTAGAGTGAAAGCTTGCTGTTTCTGTTTCACCGACTCGTATAGAAATCGAGCCTTCAAGGATAATCTCGCCAATTTGAGGGCATCCAACAGGATTAACTGCAACTGCTATCCAAGTTGTCTCTCTGAAGTAAATAACAAAAGTACTTAAAATAAGAGCATACGCATAGTCAAACCTCACTGTCATCAGAGCAAAAGCTATGCGTTTTCTAACGACACACCCCTCAGCTAATCAGGCCATAGTGGACAGAGTAAAGTCGACAGCTGAGCTACACACTGAAGCTATGACCAGACTTAAATTAAAACCTGCTTCCTTCGTCTTGCAGAATAGTTCAAGTAGCAAATTAGTTAATTAGTGAGGGAGCATTCGTGTATTGCATCTTAATACGGATACGTACGTAGCTAGATCAAATTAAGCTTACTTGTTGCCAGCAGCCATTATCTGCCCTATGACAGTAATGATGATGATGATGATGATGATGATGATGATGATGATGAAGGTGGTGGTGGTGGTGGTAGTGGTCGTAGCAAATTGTCACTTCAATAAAATGAACTAATTTAACCAAAACCCAGCTCCTTATATACCAAGATTTTATCTCAAAAATTCAATTTTTGAGCAAAACAACCCCAAATTTATTTATTTTCCCCAGCGATCTTTGATCATGGGGCCATTAAGACCCGATCCCAGATGATTTTCTGTATTATTTTCCCAAAAACTTTGGACTTTGATTAAAAATGTTTGAACAGGATGTCATTTGCTAAATTCTCAAGTATGTTTTAGTGGTTACGGCAAAAATTCAAGTCATTAAAATATTTGTTCAACCATTAAAAGTCACGAGATCTTCCGGCCAAATGAGCTGGTAAACAAACACCTCAGGGGTATAAATACGGACAAATTTTAGCAGAAGCATCAGTCGTTTCGAACTTCAAGCTTCCTTCAAGCTTCAACTGTTCAACACCTGAACGTCTCTTATTGTACTGCTTACCTACCCTACTCAAGCCCCTCTTTTCGAATAGCTTGAAACCATTCCAACTACCTTTACCCTCCTGACTTGATTGCCTTGGCTTCGGCTCCCCTTCAAACCAGTCATTGACTTCAGCTCCCTTACAACCGCAGTTAGTGGCTTCAGCTCCCCCTACAATCCAGTCATCAAGCCTGTCCATTTTAAAGGTAAGTACAACTTTTTCATCTTTTTAACACTTTTGTTGTTTTGCTAATAGATTTATCCCATCCTCAGTCTTCTGTTTTCTGCTTTCAGATGCTCACTGTCAAAGCAGAAAATAGTGGCCGTGCATATGAAGTCCAAAAGCCCCTGTGTCGTCGATGCGAAAGTTCAGTAAACACTGTAGCCACTTTTGTTGATGATGGCGAGACGAGGCAGTTTTCGTTAGTCAAGGTTGTCCCTGAACCGTTGTGTATAATACTTTGGAGTCTTGATGGAGCCGTAGTGCCTGAGGAGTTCTTCAGGTTCTTCACTTCTAGAAGGTTTTCGGAAGAAGTGTGTACCAAAATTCCTCAAGATTGGTGCCGTGCACATCTGGATGAGACAGGGCCTGCGGTGCTATTCTTTTATCCACTGAGAAAAAGCGAGTTAAGCCTTTCCTGTTCTGTTGCAGATAATGGCCCATTCACTGAAACTGACCTAAAAATATACCTAGTTCAAATTTACAGATCACTAACGCGCTTGTGGGAACACTGTGGATTTGTCTTTAGAGGATTCTTGCCTGTTAAAATTATAATTGACACGGACAGTAAAAATGCAAAATTCTATGACTTTGACGATGGTTATGAACTGTACTCGACTTCAGAACACATTCGCATCGGGAAAGGAAATTCCCCAATTACATTTCAACCTCCTGAATTTCGAGAAATTGAAATGGTCCCTTGCGGTCGGCTTATCACATTTCAGTTTGGGCAAACCTTATACTTTATGGCCACAGGGAAGTTTTTCCATGGGTATCAGGAGTGGCCCCTCAACATCTCTCACATGATGCGAGGATTTATCATGTCATGCCTCCAAGCAGAGCCAAGGACGAATTTTTTCGAACTGTCAGAAACTCCAATGTACAAAGAGGCCTTGAAAACTTATGCCGAGTTTGCTGAACGTTAAACGTTGTTTTAGTTGTATTGCTTGAATAAAATATTTTATTCGAAGATTTTGTGTGGCCGCAGTTGTGCAGACGTTTGTGTGCTTCATGTTAATGAACAAAATAAGTGCATTACTGACTTTAAAATGTCAAAAGTTTCTTCTTAGTATGCCTTTCCGTGACAACAATCTCCCCCACCTGTGTCATCTTGCATATAATGTTTTTATGTTTCAGCATGGTAATTAGAATTGTTAACGCAGAGAATAGCGGCCGAATTTATAAAGTTCTACCTGCAGTGGCCAGAGGAAATCGAGGATGCATGGTATCATTTGCCAAATATGTACAACAGAACCCAGGAGGTGTCAGTGAAGCGATAGCTTTGGCAAAAGTTATGCCTCTGGGTATGTGTGCTGTTCGATCAAATCATGAAGGAGTCGTGGCGCCTGAAGAATTTATCAAAACGAGGAAACTGTCAATGGAACCATGCGTCAAGATTCCACAGGACTGGGGTATATGCCAGAACTACATGGAAGACCCCAGATCTAAAATTTTTCTATTTTATCCGTTTAAGGTAGAAGAAACATTTTTGCTTACTTTCATTAACCGACATGGCCCTTTATCAGAAACCGATATTAAAATTTATTTAGTCCAAATGTATCTTTTTCTACACCGATTGTGGTCAGTGCATGGCATGATTTATAGAGGGATGTCAGCTTCTAACCTCATGATTGACCCCAGAAAAAAGATTCCGAGGTTCATGTGCTTCACAGGAGCTGCTGAAGTCGCTACTGTATTGGAAAACGTAAATGTTGGAATGGGAAACTCCGCTATTATCCTTCAACCACCAGAGTACATTGGGCAGGAACAAATTTCCGCTGGGCAACTTCTAACCTATCAATTTGGTCAAATTCTCTACTTTATGGCTACAGGCAAATATTACGACGGGCAAGAAGAATGGCCGCTTACTATTTCGCACATGATGAGGAGATTCATAATGTCTTGTCTCAGACCTTTCAAAAGGATCAAGTTTTTCAACCTTAAGAAGACAACCTTGTACAAGGAAGCGGTGAAAACATACCATGAATTTATTGAACTTTAAATTTTTGTTTCAGATTTAATGCAGAATTTTGATGTCCTACAGGTATATATATATATATTAGAGATAGTAAAATGTTATCCGTATGTTTGCGTCTTTTAAAGTTTTTGCTGTCTTTATGAATATTGTTTCAGGAAGCTATTAACATAGCGTTTGGCTCGTCAGAAGCTTTAAAGAAACATATGTCAAGACCTTTAGTGGAAGACGAAGTGAATACGTTGAAAAGGCTGCTTGTTCGATACTTGATTAACCAGCCCAAGCAAATCCCTCTGCTCAATACTCTAATTTCCAACGAAGCTGCACAGCAAGCGAAATTCACGATTCCACAAGAGCCGTTTTTTGGAGATACAACTCCAGGTTTTTATGTGTGCAGTGGTTGCGTAAATTCTAAGCCAAGGAAATTCCAAGTAGTGCAGTCCATTCACAATTTTTGTGCTCACGTTAAAACTCATATTTGGTGTAACCAGTGCAGTGCTAATCACACAAAACATACGATACGTCGACAAGGAGCCAAATTTACTAGATTTTGCTGCAACTGTGGTTGTTTTAATCCAGAAGATCCATCTTGCCACTTAAACTTGCTACAAACCTCAAATGTCTGCTGTTCTCACGGTCTAAGCTGTTTAAAACTTGATTCTGAATGTTGTCTGTCTATGTGCATTCACATACCGTTATTGCTCGGCTGTTGCAAACACGGGTTGTCTTGTCCCTTTTATAACAAACTGTATCCTACTTGTATTTTTGAATACTTTCAGAATGTCTAAAATTGCTGTTATTGGGCTTACTATTGTTAACTGTCCGAAGATAGGTGCTATTCCTTTAGAAATTTCAGTACTACTGCTACAGAACGATCAGTTTTCAAAGGATCTACTCTTTCATAAGCTTCGAGGACCAATCAGCATAGAGAGCTTGGATGGAGATCAGTACTGGCACGTCTATCATGAACTAAAATCAGTTGGGGTAAACTATTCTACCGACGATTCACTACCAACGTTTCAACAAGTTATGGTTCAAGTTGCAAAAGTTATGCGTACAGAAACACCAGATATGATTATCAGCAAAGGCACTGCACAGGTCAGCCTTCTTTCAAATGGTCTACTCATGAATGGTGTGCAGGTGGACGTGATTGATGCTAGTAACTTTGGGTGCCCTCGATTCAGCCAACTACCTGTTGCAATGGTCACGCCATGTCCTGAGCACATGTTCACATTGGCAACAACAACGAAACACTGCGCCAGACATCGTGCTTTTCAGATCCTCTTCTACATGGCTGGCCCTGGAGAGGACGAGTCTGACGGTAAATTTTATGTTTTTTTAAATTAATGTGGTGCTTTAATATTTCTACATTCCTAGCCACAAATATCGTACTATAACTATTTTGTTGTTTTAGGATAAAGAAGAAGCAACAACAAAGAAAGCTGTAACTGTTTTATTGTTTACAATTAACAATTATATACACAACAATATCAATCATTAAACAATTTTATCCAAGTTTGTTCTTTAGTAGCCTTACCTTGACCGTAGGCGGATACAGGTACATTAGCGTTATTCAAGAATTGCTTGAATTCTTCAGCATCTGGTGGCCTATGCTGCCTCATAAATGATGGAAGTAAGACAAACTTAATCAAGTCCACGGCATTTGAAAATTCCTGCTCAGATCCGTCGGGAAAGGTTGCAATTAAATTGCCACTGTCAGATATTTTAACTTTGCCTTGAATTGAGTGAAGTAGTAGTTTACCTTTTGCCTTATAGGACTTAGGGATAAACTCAAGTATCCAACTAAGGTTTTGCCCTGGTGTGCACACATTTGATATCAACCTCTTCTTTTCTTGTTCATCTGCACTGCTATCATTTAGAATGTTAAGCACATTTTTCGTAAACTCTGACTGACTGGCGATCTGGTCTTCTTTTACCAACACGTAGCGGTTATGTGACATACTGAAAAACTGGTAAGATGGACTGTGAAATAAGCTCCAAGTAAGGTAAGTTGTTTTCTAAGATTTTTCTTTTCTTTGATTCAGTAGTACTGGCATCAGCTAATAAACGCAACTGCTGTAGTTTCTTTTTAAGCCTTTTTCTCAAAGATTTATTCAACTCGAGGTTGTCGTTGTATAGAATATTATAGCAGATTTCTGTGATGGCCTTATAGAATGACGGAGGTGCCTCCTGAAGAAGTTCACGAAACCGACGTTTGTCAACGCCTGTTGTCAATAACCGGATTAATGGAAGATTGTCTATGACTGGCTGAGACATTTCTTTTCAATCTGACTGCAGCTTCCTTATATGCTTTGGACCAGGGCTAAATTAAGGCAAGTAAACGATTTGTTTATCTTCACATGGTAACGACGCACGAAATTGAAGTTCAGGAGGAGCAGTAGGAGTAAGATCTATCCAGAAATAACCATAAGGCCGTTCACGTAGAGCTTGATCATACATATTCATAAACATCTTATTTTTACCAGGCAGCATCTGACCTCCAAGAGTGCTAATACTTCTCAAGTCTCGACGACACGATAATAGAAACATGTGATTAATCTGACGGGATAAACAAGTTGAAAATTTCGTATTGAGGAAAGGCGATTACCATAACAGAAACACAGTTATATCGTAATGGTGGCTGTACATTGTTAGTAGCTTATATACAGTTTCGTTGTTTCCACTAGAATATTGCTGATCGTCAACGATGATGCAACCACTGCCTTCATTCCAGTAATTGCCATTGGAAATGATATCTTCAGGAATGCCTTGTATAAATTCTATTCCAGGTATTTTGTCCTTCATTTCCTTGTATAATGGTTGGTCGACTTCGTACAAAAACAAAATTTTTGTGAACTGTTTTCCAAAGCAAGCAACCTGGTTATTTAGCATTTTATGTACAAGTGTTGTTTTACCACTCCCAGAGTTGCCAATAACAGCTATTCTTGTGGGAGTGGTCATGTGCAGAGTACATTCGATTGTGTCCATTTGAGCTATTTAGTATCAATCTTGTCTTTTATACGTTCAATGTCTATTCTCTAAACAGGCCAGGACTTTAGAAAACGGGGCCGTAGGCCCCGTTTTCCAAGTGCTGGGGAGGATCGCGCGGCCCCTTACCCCCGCTTCGCGGGGCTTTACAGTTCGTCGATTGTAGGATGCCGTTCAGCGTCCAGAGTCAGTGTGACGTCAAATTCTCCCACTACGAAGCAAACAATGTTCTCGGTTGTTTCCTTGGAGAACCAGGCACGGATGCTGACCTTGCCTAATACGGGCGGAGAAATGTATGGACATTTGGCACTTTGGTCCCTGGTGAGATCACAAACGAGAATGAAGTAGCCGCTTGAGAAGTCTTCAGGCGTAATACCGATGTCATTGTTGCTAAAGTCCATGCCTCGAAGCAGAAAAAAGTAAGCCATGTTGTAGTTATTGCTATCGATATCTAGAGTAAGACCTTCGTTCGTAAACTGGGGAACATAGTTTTTGTATACTTGGAAGCGCGAGCAGTGCGTCGATAGAAAATTGAATGGGTTTTTGCTCGTTTCTGGGGATGTAACAGCGCTGCTTTTGACGAAAAACGTATAAACTCGCTTTGGAAGTCTTCCTAGAAACACACCGTCGTAGCTGAACGTTTTAGATCCTTTCTGAACTGTTTGGGTTCTGATGATGTGACGGAGAATAGGTAAACTGAAGGACCCAGCAGAAAGTAAACGATTTTGTAGACTCATAATGTTTGCACTAGGTTCTAAAAAGTTTCCATATAGCTTTGCTGATAGGACTTTTATTGCATACTCTTTTGACTCGTCACCGATAAGACAGAACGTTGGTTTTGTTCTATGAAATCGAAACGTCACTGGGCAATCTGAAGGCAACGTTCTAACAGAACTGAAGATGTCGTGGAAAGGTCTAATGATGAGGTCAGCTGTTCTCGACTTGGCAATGTATTCCATTCGTTCTTTGAGGCCTTTATTTACTGCAACATCATGTAATGTAGGATCCCAGTTATCCATAGCATAGTTGGTATCTTTTTCAAAGATGCTGGTATTCAGCAGGTAAGCCTTTGTTGTTGTTGGGAAATTTAGCATTGCCAGCAGGTACGCCTGATACGGAAAGTATTCTTGATTAGGAGTTACCTTTTGACCAGAAATAAATACTTCAATCTCTGAAAATAATGCATATAAATCTTACTAACTCATGGTCGTGCCCATGTCTTTCCGCGGAGGTCAGTATGACGAATCGGAGTGGCAAATGAAGTGTCATGGTTTTGTCTTTTGTTAAATTTAATCAGGCTTTTCGTTATAAACAGAATCTTTATAAATTACACTAAAAATCGGCACATATCTTAAAAACATTGTACAGGAAATTCATGTTCAGTTCCAGCAAGAGCAAAAGAAAGCTAGGCTTCGCTAGGTCACCCACTCAAAATAAATACAGTGTCAGCCTTGTATTCCGATAATTTAATCACCCATCTTCAGGAACTTCTACATGATTTTAAAAAGACTCTAAAGTTGGGGCAGTTCTGCTGCAACTTCTAGTCAACCGATCTAATTTCTTTCTCTCTCGCTCTTCGTGCTAGCAGCTTACCGGTTGACAACTAGCCTAACGGAATTTCGTCACACTACCTTGGCTGCAGACGTTAGCGACTACCTCTTACTTACAATTGAATAGAAACCAGATACCCGCTCTGCGTATAACTGATAACTAATAAACGTCATATCTTGTAGGCATGGTTCGTCACCTAATTAAGCTAGGGTTAGTCAGTGCTACAATACGTTTCTTACGCTAATTGCATTGTTACTGTGTGGTTGCGCAGCACTGCTTATACCAATCATATATAAGTCGCTGTCGTTTGAAAGTTTGCAGGCAAGAACAGAACAACATTAGTGTTCATACATTCTAGCAATAGCGTATCTTTTCTTGTCTTCTCATAAACTTTTCGGCAACATAGTAATACAGTCCGGTTATTAATCACTTCACACGACAAATTGCCGTAGAGCATTTTAATTCATCCTGCATTTCTGCATAAACGGCCTGCATTCATAACGCAGATGAACTTAATTTCAACTTATATTGCGCAAACAAACTCTACGTATTTACTGTAACCCCGTCATCTCATTGACTGTCATTTTTCAACGCGGCACGTACATTTCTACAACGTTTTTCACTTCATTACGGAATTTCCGAAACATGGTGTTGCAACAGAAATCTTGATGTTGCAATCTCCCGTCTTCAAAACTAGCAAATTTTTATTAATCAGTTTTATCTTTACATTTGCCACAGTTTACGGTGTTTCACAGGCCCTCATTGTCTTATCTGCTGCTCACTACCGAATGCTGTACTAACCCTTGATCTCCTTATCTAATAACTCCAAACTGTAGGTTAGTTGCTCTTGCCTTATTCTTACAAAGCGTATTCTAAACTATTAATCCATTCAGAATGTTTCAGTTATTGATTTTCTACGATTGTTATTTTGGGAAACCAAACAATAAAAATTAACAGCGGAGGGAAGCCTTTGTCGTTGACTACTGGATTGCATTCTGACTTTTGGCATGCTTGTACTATTAATGGTACTGCATATTACTTGTTATATTTTAGGAGTAACGATGCGTTGGCGCGCACTGACGCCTCCTTCTTAAACTAGGAATCGCTTGTTGTCAAAGATTTCGGCAACCAAAGAGAACTATTACGTGCGGGAAATGTGACCAGTCAGGGCATAAAAATATGCAAAGGTTTAACCGAGCACATGCTGCAGTTTAGACTGCTCGTTGTTCGATGGGTTTAATATGTTAAACAACCATATATCATACATGTTATGTTTCATTATGCTCAATGCAATGTTACTGTGTAATTACTACAGTACCGTGCTGAATGAGCGCAGCACGGCTTATGACAAACTGTAGATAAGTCGCAATCGCTCGAAATTTTATATGCAAGTTCAGAAGAGGATTAGTGTTCATACTTTCCTAGCAATAACGCACCTTTTCTTGGCTTGTCAAAAACTTTTCTGCAGCAGAATACAGTAACGTTATTAATCACTCCTACAACAAATCGCGTACAGCATTTTAATTCATCCTGCATTTTTGCACAGAAGCCCTGCATGAATAATGCAGATGAACTTAATATCAATTTAGATTGTGAAAACAAACCCTACGTATTTACTGTGAACCCGTCATCTCATTAATCTTTCAACACGGAACGTACTCTTCTACAACGGATTTACTTCATTACCAAATCTCCGAAACATGGTGTTGTCTCAGACATTGTGATGTTGTCCTCTCCCGTCTTCAAAATTGTCAAATTTTATTAATCTGTTATATTTTTCTTTCCACAGTTTCCGGTGTTTCGCAGGCCCTCATTGTCTTATCTGCTGCTCACTACCGAACTCTGTGTTGGTCCCAGACATACTAAATCGGTGCTCAAAGCTTGACTGAGGTAGTTCCCAGTCATCCAAAAAACTTCATCATTTCTTTTATTTACTCACAAATACAAATAGTGTCAGGAAAGTTCCTTCACTTTCAGTAAAGCTTTCATCTTGTTGCGCTGCAGGATGCTGAAGTACAGCACGGCCTATACCTAGCTATAAATAAGTTAAAATCGTCTTAGCTTTTATAAGCTTATAAGCTTATAAGTGAAGTAGTGCATCAGATATCGTACTGTGTAAGTTTCCTTCATTGACGATATACTTTGTAAATTTTTTTCATGATGTGCTCGTATACGGTCACAGAGCAAGTGCTGTTTGCTCACGTTTTTAGGTTTCCACTATTTTCTATGTTGTATCCACCATTTCTTTACCGGGAGTATGTATTAACCGACATGGAACATAATGCAGAGCTTAACTATTCACTATTAAGTAAGTGCTGCGATGATTGTGAAAATTATGGATTTCAGTCAGAATTACTCAAATTGCACATTCAACACCCAGAATAGAAATGATTGCTCAGTAACCCAATTTTTGTTGGCGAAAGCTCTGAAATGGAAATCTGGTACTACTTCTGGCACTTAATATCTTCCTGGACCACGGCTACGTCAGTCACTATAAAGGACATATATCCTCCAGCTATTAGAGCTTAATAAAGTAAATATAGATTCCACCAACGCCAATGTCAAGATTCGTCTAAGTAACAATACTTTTGAAACCGACATATACGATGAAAGAAAAAAATTCGATTTCAATATAAACAGATTTCCACCTCCATCCACTAACTAACTAAAACTCCGCGTTCAAAAATATGATAGAAAATCAAATCACTAGAGCGGCTACTATCAGCAGCATCCGCGAACTTTTCATAACACAACTGAAAGACCTTAGAGAAGAACTACTAGAAAGGGGCTATTCAAACAAGTTTTTCAAAAAAGAACTCAATACAACTTTTTAAAAAACAAGGTTTAATGAGACACTACACATCAGCCAGATACCGTAAGTTCCACCATTACGATCAATTCTTTAAGCTACCGTCACAATCAAAGGCAATCGAGCCTTCGACGTAGTTATATGTCCTTCGTTCTACGAGAGCTAATCCCATCTAATATAACACATAAATCATACTATAAACACTAGCATAATAAATCCTTACGTCATAATTAAGGGCTATCATGCCTTAAACATAGTAACAGATCCTTCGATCACCAGGATCATCTTTCCGTTTTCCTAATTATTTCTAATTAAACCTAGCAAGTACATGCCACCTCATATTATACTACACCAACACTGCACACATCACAGCACTTTTTATATTCATTATTGTTAATCATAAGTGTACGATAGATAAACCTTCTGATTGCCATAGCACCGCAATCATATCCGTTCGCACTATGCCAGGAATATCATCTCAATACCTGATATCGGTGATGCATTGGACTCATCGATTTTGCATTTTCTACTTTCAGATCGTCGGTTGTCACGTGTCAGGTAATCAACAATAAAAGGAATGGCAACGACAAAAAACCGATGATTCTGAGACAGCTGCTAGCCTCGATCTCTGAGGCGGAATCGCATTATCTAGAGTTCGTCCGTTCAAAGTCGTTTCCGCTAATTTATGCAAGAAGTCTGAAATTGAAATTTCTGGTATTTATTAATTAATTAATTATATTTAACAAGTATTATTTAATACTTATTTAATAATCTGTCATTCAATCCAACCTACGAATACATTTCATAATAGAATGTGTATATATTTATATATACAAGGTATTAAGGCATCAGACGATTTTCAATTATTAATATAGGATCGTCAATTGCCTAAAACCTACATGGCATTGGAGACTTCTCTAGCTTTTCTTTTAACGTACTATTTTCTTGAATTTACCATCTCTAGTTGTCTTTTTTAGTTACAGATTTTATTGTTTCAGTATTCTCTGGTTTACTCCGTACCAGTTTGTTTTTATTTCTTGGTTTGACATAACTTTATTTTACTTTATTTCGTTGTGGTAAGCACCTAAAGCCTGGGATGATATACAAAGGAAAGAGATATAATGCAGAGGAAGTCCCTCCTGAGTTCGCGGCGCTAGTCACTCCCTTTTTGAGAAGATACAAATCTTTCGATGAAGCGCTTTTGGTACCAATCAGAAAGGACACAAATCCATGCCCTGATGATTCTATGACCACCCCAAATGAGGACTCGATGGAGAGTCAGCACTGCAACTACTATTCTACAGTTGCCATTTAATTTCACATTTGATGTCAGAAATCGACAATTTAAGATCTGAATACACATAGATAATTACTAACATATGGACGAACTAAATCGTCGCTAATCCTACCTCAGCTTTTGTAATCCTGTATTGCTATTTTCTGTAACCTTGTTTCTAGTAACAGTGAACAATGTTAATTGGTGTTGTTGAATTCATCAAATGGATGTGACTTCCATTGCTGAAATGGGAAATACTATATTTTATTTTTATTTCAGTTAGTTGTAATGCAATTGTACTGCACGGTAAGACTTAGCAGCTCTCCTATTGGAATATGCAGCGGGGATTTTGACAGCTAGCAGGACTGACTGCATTGATCTAAAATTTCCCCTCCTTATATACTTTCCGCTTGCACAAATATGCAAATTAGGATGAACAGCATTTAAACTACTGAAAATCAGAATAAATGTCAGTCTTTCAAGACATGACATTCCAGAAGACGAAAGTATTTTTGAGCCCTATTACAAGCCAGTTTTAGCACTGGTTGCTGTGCTCACAGAAATTTTGTGAGCTCACTTGAGTAGCTAAAAAATGGCGGTTCTGGCTCAGGGATTTGCCCTCAGGGCAATGCCATCGACATTTGGGGCTCCTCATGTTATAACCGTTTCGGCCCCCGCCACAGGGCCTCATCAGACGGCTAGGCAACCGTTACGGTTTTTCTTTTTTTATTTACAACAATTATTTATTTACAACAATTTACTGCATAACATTACAATTACCATATGCACACTTAACCTGACAGATACCTAAAACATATGCACTATTATTTCATAATACCAAATTTCTACTGAGAGTTGAGACTCGAACCACCACTTGAATTAATCTAGGCTAAAAAACAGCGCCTTAGCCCACTCGGCCACCGAAGCTTAGAATTTATATTGCTAAAGCAGCTATATATAAGCTTCCAGCTTAGCCTAACACACTAACTGTCAGTTTATGTCAGTATGTGTTTCTCTTTAGCTGACGCTCGGATAACTGGTTTCTTCACTATATTAGTCACAGCTTGAATAGTGCAACTTCAAGTCAAATGTTGACACAATACGTAAGCACTTAAATTACACGTACGTAAGGCTTACATAGTGCTTACTTTAATGCTTACACAGTGCTTACATTTAGGCTTACATAATGCTGACGTACATGTAAATTTATAACAATGGAGCTGATATTGTTATTGAACAACTTTAAATCTTCATTCTGCTTCTTCTTCGTCATCTTTAATGTCGGTGAAATTATCAAGTATATAAATATCGATAGCTTTATTCTTTTGAATAGCGAGTTTGTAAGCATCCATTGTGTCAATACCATTGTCATCCTGAATTGAATCCTTCTTGTCACGTATCTCCTTTCTTTTATTTCTTTTTCTCGTTTCCAAAGGAGATGAGCTGTGAAAATTTGTTTAATAACAGTTCATTAAGTGTTTGCCTAATGCGAGGTCTCAAATCTGCGAAAGCTTCCTGACGAGCACCTCTAGGGTCATAGCCATCTTCTTTGTATTCTCTTTGAAGCCTCTGGAATTTGGAACTATGTTTAGTCACGGCTTCTTCGCTTAAATCATCCCAAAATGACCCTAACGCTTCAGTTTCCACTTCCATTTCACTTGACCCATCAGACCCTGGATCAGATCCATTATCACTGCTCTCGCTATCTGTAGTATAATCTTCATTATCTTCACGATTTAGTTTATGAGCCTCAAGCCTATGACGGTGCAGGCTTTGACGATGAGAATAGGTCTTCATGCAAGCTGTACACTGATACATTATGATACTATGGAGCATGAACCGGCAGCCTTTTTATTAGTTCTTTTACTTTCGTCAGCACTTACAAAATGCTTACATTCTACTATGCGATGCTTGCTTTCCAGTTGGCCAGCGCTGACTTTCCAGTTGGTCAGCGCTCTGGTCAGCGCTTACTTTCCGGTTGGTCAGCGCTTACTTTCCAGTTGGTCAGCGCTTACTTTCAATTGGTAAGTATTTGATGAAATATTTGCTTCCTGCTGACGTAATCGATAGAGTAAAGGTACACAGACAGAAAACGTACACACATGTATGTGTGTAAGTTTATGTTTTCTGAAAGAACGTTTTCTGTCTGTTTGTTGTCGTTGTTGTCTGTTCTGTTTTCGTCAACCTTGCGTCCCGCTAAATTTAAGTTGCGTCCCGTTAAGAAATTTTGCGTCCAGGCAGAATTCTTGTTTTAGCGTGTTTTCAGTGCAAAAATTTCGGGGTTTTACTTTACTACTAATCTTAATCCTGCCTGACGTGTTGAATGAGAACAATATAAATGTTCACGATTATGCATCTTGTAAAATCTATTATTGAAGTGAAATTTATGAGTTCGAAAAGATTTTATATGGATGCAGGTGGGCAACAACTTAACAAATTACATTGAGTAACATTGAAGTATGACCTTGCAACTTGGCATTCCATGACAAAGTGGGAAACACCGGGGGTCTGGGGGCGGAGCCCCCAGAACCTGAAGAAATTTTTGGAAAAAACGGAAAAATTGGTACTGGAAACATTTAAAGATTTTACTCTTACAAAAGTGAATTTTCTCCCGAAATAATGTTGCGTCTAGCTTGCGTCCAGTTAAAATTTCATTGCGTCCGGATAAGGAACTTTGCGTCCAGACGCACATCTGGACGCAAAAAAACCCTGGTCTCAACTCTCAGTAGAAACTTGGTATTATGAAATAATAGTGCATATGTTTTAGGTAGGTGTCAGGTTAAGTGTGCATATGGTAATTGTAATGTTATGCAGTAAATTGTTGTAAATAAATAATTGTTGTAAATAAAAAAAGAAAAAAACGTAACGGTTGCCTAGCCGTCTGATGAGGCCCTGTGGCGGGGGCCGAAACGGTTATAACATGAGGAGCCCCAAATGTCTATGGCATTGCCCTGAGGGCAAATCCCTGAGCCAGAACCGCCATTTTTTAGCTACTCACTTGCAGGCGAAGCCCTCGTGAGAGGCACTCGTGCCCTTCACTCGGAGCTTCGCCTGCTAGTGTGCATACAAATCTTTGAGAGCACTCCAGGCAGTGCTACAACTTACACTTGTTAGACTAAGGAATAAAGGGAGGAATGACTATATTATTATGTCAGGCGTTAATTTTACTAAAGCCATTTATGTTTTGTATTTATTAAAACGTCAGCGGAAATTATAGGAACTATCAAAGGTGCTGCAGCAAGTTAAATAATAGTTTTAATTTATAAACGTAGTTTTCATGTAGAAACTACACAACTCTGAAGAACGGAAATTTGTACTTAAATAGAAAATCTCAACGTTACATTAAATTTAAATTGTAAAATGTTAAACCTTGTTTTAACTTCAGAGTTGGCATGCGTATAAACATAAATATAACGTATAACATAAGCAAAACATATTACAACATATTTAAATGCAAAGCAATGATAACTATTATTATTATATATTTTCTATCACTTGTCCCTCGCTTTAAACACGCCTACGCTAACTCTTTCATAGTGTTTAAGGACTAAGGTCAAATACTGGGACAGAACAATAGTGTTGCAAAGTGTCTCACAAATCAGGAGGCATTACGTGTGACCTAAAAAATTTCAGCATAAGAAAGAATTGAAATCACCAAGAGTACGTAATAATAAGAGTATGCCACTACGCAAGCTCTATGTTATCAGAGCAAAAACTATGCTGTGCAAACTAACGGCCCACCCCCCCCCCCGCAAATCATACCTTAGTGACCCCCCTCCCCCGCAAATCAGTACCTAGTCGAAACGGGGGTACGCTCACTCGCTCTATGTTTATTTGCTTAAGCTCGAAAACACAAGCAGTGCGTGCGCGAATTTTGTGCCTGCTTCGAGCATTAGAACACAAACATAGCGCTCAAAATTCTTTGAAGTGATGGGTCTGATTTGCGGAGGGGGGGGGGGTTGGGCCGTTAGCGAGCAGAGCATAGTTTTTGCTCTGATAACATAGAGTGTGCTTAGTGGCACACTCTTATATTATGTAATCTTGAAATAACCAACTGATATAGACAGTTTCAGCATCGACAACCCCATCAAGACAAATACCGAGTTTCCTTGGACGTTCAGTGGGTGCAAAGGAGATGGAGTTGGCAATTTTTGAATTCGCTTCTGGATGTCCCTTTTCGAGTACACTAGTGTCCTTAAGGGTCTTTTGAAGAAAGGGAAGAGTAGTGTTAAAATTAACTCAAGCTTTTTTGAAAGAGTTAAAAGAGAAAAATTCAAGCTTGAGCGGAGTTAAAGCGAGTTAAAACGGTTATTTTTACTCGACTCTACTCTTCTTGAAAAGGCCCTAAGAAAAATATACTCTTATACTTTTCGTCTTTCGAGTACACTAGTGTCCTTAAGGGTCTTTTCAAGAAAGGGAAGAGTAGAGTTAAAATTAACTCAAGCTTTTTTTGAAAGAGTTAAAAGAGAAAAATTCAAGCTTGAGCGGAGTTAAAGCGAGTTAAAACGGTTATTTTTACTCGACTCTACTCTTCTTGAAAAGGCCCTAAGAAAAATATACTCTTATACTTTTCGTCTTGAAAAAAGATGTAAACTTAATGCAGATTTGTATCACACGAAACGGGCATCGAATTTCGATTGAATTTGATGCGGGATTTCGATTTTTATGTGTGAATTTCCTCAGGAATAACAGTTCAAAATGACCGGTTTCACATTTTTGGCTGCCATTTTGCATTGCGAGCACCTAGAGACATGGGACTGCCACCAATCTATGGCTAATTAATTGCTGTAGATTTCACATCTCACGTAAGCATTGAAGAGCCCCGATGCACCCATAAAAGGTAGAAGCCGCCAATGTCAAAAAGGTACAAAAAGGTAATGTTTTTGCTAAACATTCATTGCAGGAAACAAACTAATTGATTTCTAAGGTTCAAGAGTTGATTCTGAAACGGAGTAAACTATACCGTATTTTAATGTGCTTCACCTCCCGTTCCGATATCACCTGGTGGAACGACTTTTCGGACGAATGACCTCTGGAAACGCTTGAATGCAGCGCTCGAACAGGGTTTGAAATCATCAAAATTTTCATTGTCTGCAGAACTCGAGTTTTTTAAACAGGTGTGAAAATATTCTTCCAAAATTGGGTGGACGTGTTGAAGAAACAAGGAGCAAATTTCCCGACTGCCAACCGGCAATTGGATTCAGTTCCAACAAAATAAGATGACGAAAATCACCTCTTGTGCTATATGGTCAAGTCGGCACTAAAGGATTAAACAAACGCATCCTCTTTAAAAATTCAACCACTATTCACAATTAATTAAATGTAGCTAATGACTTTCTTAATTAGCAACATTAGACTGTTTGTCTGGCAATCGTCTGTACTTTGCAACATCATGAAATAAAAGTTTAATTTTTTGGCACATTGTGTCCCCATTATTTCTGGTGTTATAGCTTTACAGGTAGGAATTTTATCCATTAAAACCCAACCGACGGAGCATTTTTGATTGTGGAGCATGGAAGCGTGCAAAAAGCTTTTAGTCCTTTAAATTACACTGTTTATGCAGTCATTTATCTGTATCGAATAATTCCACAAAATGTCCACACCCAAAAACACACCTGCACTTTTAATCTCCGGCTAACAAGAGCAAAAACCCATGAATTAAACATTACCGGTGATGAGTATGGTAGAAAGCCATTAGCCAAATAAAAGTGTACCGCTTTTTGCATTAACTGGCACTAAATAAAGTTATATACATAATCAGGTATTATTTTGCTGGAATGCAACAAGAATACACAGTAATAGTTTGTGTTACAGTGTTATTTTGATTAGTGTGAAGTTTTACAGTTGTACCTTTTTTTAAGAAAGAAATAAACCAAACAAACCTGTAACTCATTCCAATATGCTAACAGAGAAAATGTTAATAGTGTGATCATACATTAAAATAGGGTCGAATCCGGAGGGGGGTTTGCCCCAGGAAAATTTTGTGGTAGCCTGTACCCAAACTTTTCGATGAGGGCTTCTTCCATAAGCATAAATTAACGTTAACGTAAATGTATGTAAATTCACAATTTTCAATGAATTTGCAGCAAAACAGTCCATTTCTCGAAAACATTTCAAAAATTTGATCGAAAAATTAAAAAATTTAGAGAGAATTCCTGAAATATTTTGAAATTTCAGTGCGAAAACCTGTTTCTTTTCTGGACATTTCTGCTTACCCCTTGCCCAATTTTTCCTTATCCCTTGCCCCTGACGGCGGTAGGGCTTGTACCCTCTCTGGGCTGGGTGGGGGAGGGCTTGGAACCTCCCATCCCCCGTGTAGTTAACCTAAGTGTGTGATTAGCAACAGTGATATTTAGTGTGAAGTGTTCAGTAACACTTTTTAAAGAAAGAGTTAAACGAATGACACTTCTAACTCAATCCGTTAAAGCTGTGTAATACCTATTGGTAATACTATTAAGAGTACACAATAACTAGTTGTTAATGCTTTCAAGAGTACATTATAACTAAAAATTGTTCAAGTGCATATAAGATGCAGAAGTAGCAAACAGCAAATCACTAAATTAAGATCTTAATTAAAAATTTGATGAAACATTTAAAAATGTAATTGAAAATTTGTTTTGAATTTTAATATAACGCCTGAATTTAATTTAATTTTGGCTTTTGTATTTCTAACTTTCACTTTTCAAATTTTTCTCATGGATCTATATGTAAGAACGCGAAATGCCTTTTTACTGAATAGCTGTAATGAAATTACTGTTTCTGTTACTTATAGCCATTTAATCCGTTCAAATAGACACCAGTGGCATCAGGAGCAGAATAAATGTTTCAACATAAAAATTTTAAACAGTTTAAAGTTTAAACCTATTGCGAGATCATTTTCTATGGCAATCCTTCACACACAAGTGTCTACTACCTAAACCCAACTATGAAAGGGAAGCTGACATAGGAAAGATTGATAAGCCTGATACGGAAGTTCAGCTGATAGTGCAGTGGTTAGCGCGTCTGACTTCGAAAGAGAAGGGACCTGGTTCGATCTCCAGCTGGAGCCACAGTCCGCCCAAGAAGAACTGAACCTCTCACCTCCTTTCTATTTCATAAGGTACCATGTCTATGGTACGCGGTGCCTGACGTGTCCTCAATCTCCTTGGTTCCTCAGCAGTTTGGAGCAATGTGGCTAAGCTTGATTGATTTGGGTTGAACTGCAAATTTTCTGACTCAAATCAGACCATGCATGGCCAAACTATTTTCTCGTCAAATCGCTTCATGAGCTTTGATTACTGTAGAAAAGTACATTTATGAAAAATATACTTTCACAGCCACCGACAAAAAAGCGCTTTTCAATTTTGCTCAAGTCAGAAATGTTTGTCCAAATTGGTGAAGTAAATTCAGTATAATGAAATCACTTAGAGAAAGCCATTAAAGTTTAAAATAGCCAATATTTTTATTTAATTTCCCATGACTAAGGAAAGAAACAGTACAGTTTAGGCGAACAGTAGGTGGCTAATTTCTAACATTTAAACTTTTTCCTGCCGAATAAAAACTTGATCAGAAAGAGGGCCCTCCATAATTCTATCCTATCTGCCAAAATTTAATGGTTACTGATTTCGTCAGACAAATATTGTTTTTATCTGAGCATTCTGAAACTTTTATTTCTGCCATTTTTCAGTGTTGATGTCGAACTGCACTGGCCTTTACTTAACTCTGAAACATCATAATTTAAAGTGGACACTGGAGTTAAAATTGCATCCTTGGACAAAGCTTGGAAAGGGACAGTTTATTCTGGGGAGTTTCAGAAAATTCTCTAGGGGCCTTTTCGCGCAGCGAGTTAAATGAGTTAAAGGAGTTAAAATTAAACCTATCCTTTTCGGGCACAAGAGTTCAACAGTTCACGTAACTCGCCGGCTGGGTAAACCAATTAAAAACTTAAAATTACCCTTTTAACTGGCGCCCTAACATTCTTTAGGTTCACGGTTTTTATTAAGATTGAACACATTTCATGTTAAAAACACTTTTAACGTTGAATTTTATTCAAATTTGCTACAATAACTTCAGTTGGGTTGAAAACGTTTAAAAACAATAGCGGTGTGACGATTTATGTTTCGTGGCCGCGTAGCTGAATGGTTAAGGCGGTGGACTTCGGATCGGAAGGTCCGAGGTTCGATCCCCACCTTAGCCATAATGACACTACATTGTTTCCTTGAGCAAGAAACTTAGCTAGAAACTCCGCCGGTCGGATGAGGCGTAACATTGATGGGTCCGTGTACTGTCTTACTGGGGACAGGCACGATCAAAGAACCCTAATCCGCTTATCGATAAGAGTAGGGCTCTGAGCTCCCGGCGGAAAGCACCCCCTCCCTTGGGATCAACCAGTACCCTGCAACGTGTCCGCCTACCCCCTGCGAAGGGGTGTTAGGGGCAGTAGAGTAGCGCACTCAAAAATGGACACAGATCGGGTTTGCTTCTGATCCCACCCATCTGCGCTAGGGGCTTGGAGCGTCGAAAGAATACGCTATACGCATGAGCGAGCACTTAATGGAGGTTAGATATATAACCCTGAGCCGAAAGGCCACACGACGTGCTCCCTCCAGCCTCCCACTGTGGGACGACATCCAGGCGACATAGCGAGGGCAAGAGTGCATAATAACTAAGAGTGTGACAAGCGCAGCACTCTTAGCTATCAGGCTTGGGACATCATCTGCACGATAACGGCCTCCCCCCCCCTCACAACTCAGACCGTAGTGCCCACCCTCCAGAAAACAGAGCCTAGTCCACTACCCCCCCCCACAAAGCAGACCCTAGTGAAATCCACTAGGGTTGTAGCGCTTCTATCAGGGCTGGTGGAACAGGAAGAAACCAAGGACAAGCCCGAACGGGAGGCGTCAAGTACCTTTGTACCCACGAAGCCAGGACCTAGAAGAGAGAAGGGAAGAGGGAGGTTCAGCTTTTCACTCACCATTGAAAGTAAAGAATTGGTCCCGCCGGGGATCGAACCACGGCCCTTCTGCTCTAGAGTCAGACATGCTAAACCACTACACCACGGGACCATCAGCTGAACTCCCATTGCAGGCTTATCAATCTTTCCTATGCCTACTTCCCTTACATCTCCCCCGGGTTTCAATTTAAGACGCGTCCCGCGGCTTACTCAACTCGGAATCGAACCGAGAGCGCATCCAGCGCAGGGCATTCTGAGCCCAAGGGATCCGTGCTCCCCCGACACACGTTCCAGACCCCTTTAGATCCAACCAACCAGAAGCAACTACTGGGGGACCGGAGACAGGAGTCCAATCCGGGTCCTGAGGCAGCCTCGACACATGTAGCGCTTCTATCAGGGCTGGTGGAACAGGAAGAAACCAAGGACAAGCCCGAACGGGTGGCGTCAAGTACCTTTGTACCCACGAAGCCAGGACCTAGAAGAGAGAAGGGAAGAGGGAGGTTCAGCTTTTCACTCACCATTGAAAGTAAAGAATTGGTCCCGCCAGGGATCGAACCACGGCCCTTCTGCTCTAGAGTTAGACATGCTAAACCACTACACCACGGGACCATCAGCTGAACTCCCATTGCAGGCTTATCAATCTTTCCTATGCCTACTTCCCTTACAGGGTCTGTTCCGGGGGGGGGGGGGGGTGGTTGACTAGGGTCTGTTTTGTGGGGGTCACTAGGGTGTGATTTGTGAGGGGGGGTAGGCCGTTATCGTGCAGATGATGTCCCAGCCTGATAGCTAAGATTGCTGCGCTTGTCACACTCTTAGTTATTATGTACTCTTGGCAAGGGTCATACTAGATATGACTGATGAGGAGAAGCAAAGGTGGCAACACCAATCTATGCCTAGCGAGATTCCCGAACAGAGATGTAGAGAGAGATTTATGATTCAAAGAAATTACAGTAACTTTAATGTACCACAACTCAGGGTATTCGAATGCTCTCTCCAAGATCTACAGGTTTGTTATCCAGAGCTTCCTCTAGCTTAGATACATACGTTTAGAGATAACAGCGAAAATTAATTTTCCAAGTAAAAACTAAACATTTTTTAAAAATAAACAATGCAGGATTTCGACAGTTTAAACAGCAGCAGGCCCGTGCCTCCAATACTATCCCACTGGCATTGCTTTGAAACACTGATTTTACTGAACGCATACAAAACAATTGGAGAGTGGCAATTGGAAAGAACAAATTGGAACAAATATCGCGTGCTGTATTTTTGAAGGTTTCAAGTTCACTCTTTTTGATCGGTAGAAATCTGGAATGGAAACTTGGTCGTGGGTCGTTTGGCTCGCTATTTTTGTTTGAGTAAATCGGATCTTGGGTCACAGATTTTGTAAATCCTCAGGGACTGTGTGGGTCTGGGTCAAGTCAGCTAGAAATGAGCGTCCAAGCTTTAGAAAACCGGCCAAAATTTACGTTTTTCTCAAAATAAAATTAAATTATTATTTAAATTAAATTTAAATTAAATTTAAATTTAAATTATTATTTAAATATTATTTATTATTAAATATTATTAAACAACTTCCGAAAAATTGGACTTCGGGCTGAACCACTCCTGACTTTTTCGGAAAAAATGCTTGGATTGCATCCGATGTCTAGGCTGACGTCACAGTTCTTGATAGGACGGGTGTCACCTGGGGGCTAGTTTCAGAAAACTTTCTGAGCCGTTGAGTCGAGTAGCTAAGCTATGCTGGAAACATGCAAGGTCTGTGATCCTCGATTTAAAGCTGAAAATCACCTGCTAGTAGTCGAGTCAAAGTTCGAGTCGAGTTCTCTTGTAAAGACGGTCATCTCGAGAATAGTTCAATACAAAAATGTTAATCGTCAAAATTCTAAAAAATGTTAAAACTGCAATATGTTGACCGTACAACAATATCATAGTGTCATTGCAATCACACTGACTAAAAAACAGAATCCAACGACTGTGGGATGTTTTTAATTTAAAATAAATAATGCATTGCGAGTAATTCACTACTCGACGACTTGCGAAGCCGACAACTTTTATGAAACTGGCCCTTGGCCAATTAGCAAAAAATTCAAACCTCCTGTGTGACTCAAAGCCACGACTTCTCGCGCACTAAGCGTCTGAGCGTTAAGCATGAGACCGCAGGTTCGAGTCCCGCCATTTTTTTCGATTTTTCGGATGCTTGGTGGCATGCAACTTTCTTTCATTCTTGAGACTAGGCCAACGCTCTCCCCACTGAGCCACGGAGGCAATTTCGGCGTCAAGCTGGGTCGGAGATCGGAGGCTGAAAAAGTGGAATAAGAAATGGCGAATGTCATGTGACATCGAAAGCTTTAAAGTAAACTTTCAACACTGGAAATTATAGGTATTATACCATAGGAAAACACGGGGCTACAATGGATCGCAGGTGGAAGGGTAAAGTCTCAGCAATTTTGATCTAGCCAACTGCTCAACAAATTTTAGAAATCAGTTTCATTTCCCAAAAATCACTAAAAATTGCAAAAATTACCATTATTTAGCTAGAATCTTAGTATAGGCCATCCGGTACAGTATGTGTGGTCCAACTTGTGGAAAGTAGCTATTTGACATTTCGAACACTTCGAAAACTTTTTCTTCAGGGTTCGATGTTTTAAAAACGGGGTTAACGCAAACTCGGGTTAAAGTTAAGTCCATTTTGGGATTGACCCGAAATTTTAGGGTTACGTTAATCCATGGGGTTAACCCTATGTTATGAAGCATTTATGGGTTTAGGTTAAGGTTAGCTTAAGGTGGTGATTCCTTTTGGGCGCAAATTGTTGGTTGGCGGCGCAAATCAGGGTGAAATTTGACGAAACTTTCCGAAATACGTTCTTTTAGCGTTCTAATACCGTCCGCGCAATCCCAATTCAAAAATTCGAGATTTCCGATCAGGGCAGTTTTTCCCAATTTCTGAAAGTTTGGCAGCAGCTATACAGTTATGACTATATTCATTTGAAAGATCTTGTTGAGCTTCACATGTTTGCTTTTTAATGCAACTTTCTATCTTTTCTCTAGCGTGCTATATAGCCGATTTTCTTGTTTTGGCGTCGAAAACTTGTCATTTTTGAAGAAATCAAATAATCCATCATTTCTAGAACAACAGAAACCGGAAAATCAAACTAAGGGCGTCGATCTGAAGGTCTCACAGGGGCAAATTATCCGATGGATGATCATCTTCCAACAGCTATCCCGTTGGGCTGCTATCATGAAAAACGTTGTTTTGCAAAAACACGACCAATTTTTTTCCAAAAATTGTGGAGCATTCACCATGCAAGTTGGAGGGCTGCTACTTAACAGATGAATTCTGCACAAATATACCCAAGGACGTTTTTTTAGTTGCCCCGATTACTGCTTTCTAGCTAAAGTATTCGCTTGACAAATTTGGAAAAAGTAGGCAAAATACAGGTTACGCGCACATTTCAGCTTATTTCTCCATAACGAAGGGCGATTTCGCAATAAATAAAAAATCGTCCCCAGCTATTTGATGGAGGTATCGAATGATATAACCGATGTCTCGCGAAAAAATTTACTTGAGTCTGCAAAAAATCTGGAAAATTATACTTCTTCTAAAATGTGTTAAAAATATTTTAAAAAAGCAACATTAGTTTCATGATATGCATTAAAAAGAGCAAATGTCAAGCTGCATTTTGATATAAAAACGGCTTCTTAACTCCAAGTAATGAATGAGTAATAATGGTGCAAAGTTTATGTGACCAAAGGGAATCACCACCTTAAGCCGGTTATCCTTAGAGTTAACCCCAATTTTAATCCTAGCCGAGAACACTAGGAACTGGAATATACCTATTTCAACCCAGTGCCTCCTCCTCAGCCATGCTATCGCTTTAAATTGAAAAAGAAATCTGTAACAGCATTTGTGTCAACAGCCAAATTAGTTATTAATATTAATTATTATTAATTAATAGTAATTAATAGTAATTATTAATAGCAGTGATGGAACCGGGTCACTTAGGCTTGCCCCGGTGACCCGGTGACCCGGTTTTCCAGAAAATTCCAAATGTTGCAAAAAATTCTCGATTTTGCCTGGCGTCCATGTTCCATAACCACTTTGAAAACAATATCTATGACATACATATGTTTGGTCTAGGTTTTCTTGAAATGCGCTTAATAGTATAGCTGTAGCATTTTCTAAATTTATGCAGAAAGTTGCAAAACCAATAATTTATCCGTCTGCGAAATTTTGCAGGGTCTAATATTGGTACTTGTCTAAAAACACGGAGTACTTTAAAAATTTGGTTTTCATTACATAGTGAGTTAAAATAAATTAAATTGTTCATTTATTTTCAACGTTTGCCTTGGTTGCGAAAATAAACTGCAAACCATATTGTACTAAATAGAGTTATGCAATAATCGTGGAACTTATAAAGCTAAAACTAAAAAGCTAAACAATAATTTGCCAAAGACTGACAGATTCAAATAACCTCAAGCTGCGAAAGTGCTCAAGACTAAAATGTAGAAAAAGCAAATTAATATTGTACATCGAACAAAAATTTAGCCTAAAATTTTAGTTTGCTAAGCCAAAAATTTCCAAAATTTGAGGTAAATTCAGAAAACCGGGTCAAGACCGGGTCGAAGCTCTTGACCCGGTGACCCAGTGACCCGGTCCAAAAAGTGACCCGAACTGACCCGGTGACCCGGTGACCCGGTTCCATCGCTGATTAATAGTATGTATATGCTTGTTGCATTGCTGTTTTCAAGTCTTTTGACTAAAGCTAAAACAATATGGCTCTATCACCAAAATTTGTTGCAATTGGCCTAAAGCTGAAACTGATTTAGGCAAGCAAGGCCCAGCCGACCCACTTTTGGGATCCCACGGGCGAGACGGGCCAAGCAGGAAATATCCGATTCGTCCTCATAGCTAGGCTGAAAAATGTAAATGTTTCCGACTTGAAAAAATAACTTTAATAATATCTAATTTTCAATATTTTCACTTCAATCGACCAGGTTTAAAGTGAACTATTTTGCAGGACAATAAACTGTAGATTAGCTCTGTAACTTAGTGTTTGCAACAAAAACGATTCCAATTGGATTATCCTAAATTCACAATTTACAGGGGGGCAATTTGTTGACACGAAGTGGGGAATCGTCAACAGCCAATGAAAATCGTCCTGTCAAACTTTCAACCAATCAGAGGTAGGCTAAGCCCCGCCTCCTTGAGTATAAGTCAATTCTCTCAGCAAATTCATCATGAATCGAGCACAAAAAAGTGTTTTAAATCACTTTGGGCTTAAATTGACTAGTTTTCACAACAAATAGTCTTCTAGTTCAAGTGTTCGTCAAGAGAATTTGGGGGAGAAGGAGTTACGGTAGATGTCTTTCAGACCGCATATCTGCTCTAACTTTACAGTGTACATCTACAACTGCTGATACTATTGTTATTCTTGTTTCGTTTTGGACATTTTAATGATTTTAATCTTAAGATATAACACAATTTGTAATCTTTAATATAATTTTAATCTGAAGATTACAACATCACATAATTAAAAACTTAAAATTTAATTAACAAGATTAAATATGATCCTGGTTGTTTAGATTTTCAGTTGATGTCATCTTTGGTGAAGGTTTCACGTATTTGCTGATTGTTTTAACGTGTCACATTTTTACTTTCATTGTTTAACCAGATCGCTTGTTTATAAATAATATATTTTCACGTATTGTGTACAGCAAGAGTACATAATAAATAAGAGTGTGACAAGCATAAAGCAGCAATATCAAGTCTAGACATCTGTTGTTATTATGGAAGATGCTCATCTCATTTACCAAATTTTCTGGAATTTCGGAAAATTGAACTGAAGGATAATACGTCCGGATTTTTATTTTTAACAACCTCTGAATTTTTAGCACAGTTTAACTCAATTTCTTTTCAAGGACTTACTTCTACTTATGATGTTTGGCCATATCTCTGAGAATCTCATGATTAAATTTCGTTTCTTCAGTATTTCTTTCTTTTTCCTATTGTTCTCCGTAATCAGTAAACGAAGCATGTTTAAAAATTTTCCGTGAATTGCCCAAAATTTTGAAACATTTGCAGGGACGAGTTTGGGTTCTGTGTGTTTTCACCCCGCGGAACTTCCTAAGTGCACGTGTCTTGTCTTTTTCCTGCTAAGGGATCAAAGATCGCACCCCCAATATCATTATGCAAAATAACAAATACCTTACCTGACACCTGAGACAGAAATCCTGATCTTATGTAGAACCTACGGTTTGCAGGTCACAAAACTTAACCTAGTGATTTAAAACTTGGTTTTCGGTATGTTTTCGACCACGTTGAGTTCAAATATAGTAAAAACTTTCATTTTCGCAAAATATGATTTTTTCGATTCGCAAGAGGGGACCTAGAAGAACGAACCAAGGTAATCTTCATAAGTACATCATGTCTTGCTTACTTTCGGAATTCTCCAGCTCACATCTCGTTGCCAGTAAGATTTTTTGTCTTTGTATTTTAATTCCGTTAAATTTTCTATTTTAGCCTTATTACAAAACCACCAGTGCCTTATTCTCTCATGCCAGTTTCAAAGCTGAACAGCTTTTCCATCGACTGTTTGGTGGGATCCCACCCACCATCCAAGGATCCCAAATCCCCTCCCGTCCCACCCCATGAACCGGCCAAATCTCCCCAACCCCAGCCGGAAAAATCTTGCTCCGGCCCTGACCCCAGTCCGTCCAAAATCCAACGTCTTATCCCATCCAGTCCAATTGCATCATCCGCTTTCCGCCATCCCATCCCATCCCACCTTCTGACCCCATCAGCATCGTCAGTTTCTGCCTCCCATCACATCCCGTTCCTTCTGTCCCACCCGCAGTGGCCCGCTGCCACACTGTTGGATTTTTGTGGTGGGACAGGATCTTCCTTGCTTCATCCTTCCTACTTTCATGGTTGGTTAGTTCGTTACAATTAGTTGTGGCTAGTATTTGCCTTTTGTTTTTGTGGTGGGTTAAATAGGGTTTGAGTTTTTTTGGTGTTGACTATGGAAAAAGGATAAGTTGTTTAGCTGATTCTGCCCAAAATGTGTAGGACTTTCTTTTTCAGGAAATTTGAGTATATTTTCAAAGAGATTCCTTAAAATCGCTTCAAATTGTAATGGTAAATTATCGTTTTTCATAATTTCTTTTAATTTCACATTAGCAATGTTTCCTAGGGTCCACCCCTTGAAAATTGCATATTTTTGCGGGTTTGGTATGTATGTTTGGTTGTTAGAAATTGAGATAAGATTATACAGTTGGAATACAATGTTTTAATGTAGATCACACCGGGATAATCTAGGGTGGACCGGCGGTTTAGTCTAAAATTACGCATCGAATTGAAAATAACACCAGAAGTTTTGTGCGCAGGATTAGAGTTCCATTCCGGTTCTAAAAAGTTTTGCCAAAATTCCACTTCCTTTCGTCTTTTCCTTATGGCCTGAAATTATGGGGTAGTGTCTCGTTAGCTCCCCCTACAACGCAATGCAAAGCTTACATGGTAAGCTAAGCTTATCCTGGGCTTTTGACGAAATCGAAAAACCGATTTCAGATACATGATTTGGGCGCCTAGAACTTCTACATGCTGCTCTAAATAGGAGACAAAAAGTTGTTCCCGCCACGTACGAATGAATACTGCCGTGAATTTTGCAAAATCGAAAAATTTTGAGATATTTGAACTTGACGCAGACGAATAAATTCCCACGGTTTTAATTTTAGCAATTTTAGCTCATTCGGTCAAGTTTTACAAAGTTTTAGCGAATGGAGGGGGTAAACGAGACAAAACCCAAATGATATAGGTAGGATGTGAAATGTGATGATCCCTTGAAAGTTTGAACTACCCGGTTGCGAAACATTTTTGTAAAAAAGTCTGTAAAAAAGCTTGCCGGTTGAAATTTGAACAATAGGATCTGGGTTAAATCTAGATAATATATGGATCGGAAACTATAAAAGGACCGCGCCGGGAGGTACATAATTATTTACATAATGGTTATATGAAAATATTATAATTCTGAAAATGGATCTTGTATCAGTGTCAATTCAATTGTTATCCAATTCTTATTAGAATTATTATTATTACTAATTAAATTATTATGATTAGAATTGTGTTATCAATTCTCTACAAACAGCAAACAAAAAAGAACAACATTAATGAAGATGAAAGGTATCAAATCTGCATAAAGAAATCAGCGATTCTTTACCTCAGTGTCTGAGAGTTCAAGAGTTTTCCTATTTCCTATTTCTTCAAGAAAGGGTACAGTAGAGGTAAAATTAACTCGATCCTTTTCCATACCTGAACGGGAGGTCAAATTTCACCGACCCTTGTGGAAGTAAACTTGGGTACCCCTTGGGTGGGAGAGCAATTTTTCTTAGGGGTACTTTTGAAAACGATTTTTAAGCTATTTTTGCCAATTTTTGGCAAAAACAGCGTTTTTAGCTAAAACACGCTTGTCGGACGTTTTTTAGCTAAAATAGTAATTTTAAGAGAAAAATTTCGGCGAAGCCAGAAAAAGTTTGGAAATTTTAGTCGTAAAACCTATTTTTTGGCAATTTTCTTACCCCTTGTGGCCAATTTTCTTACCCCTTGTGGGGGCAATTTCGGGACCCCTTGTGGGCGACTTCGCCGAAGGTGGGGGAAGTTCCCCCTTCCCCCCCCCATTGTCTACCTGTGTCCTTTTCATGAAAAAGGGAAACTCAAGCTTGGGTGCAGTTAAAGCAAGTTAAACCAGTCATTTTTAAATCTACTCTATTCTACCAATTTTTGAAAAGGCCCTTTGTGTTGGTTTTTTGGAGTACAACTCGTTGGAATTCACTGTACACTGGAAGGGGAATTACGGATTAGTAGATCCGAATGAATGGGGTTATTTTTCTGCAGGACTGGAGTAGCGGTTGTGTAACGGCCCGAGGAACGGATGGGCCGTGTTTCGGTCCCCGGCTGGACCAATTCTTTACTTTTCTGACGAATTGTGCTGAACCTTTATGTGACACAATTACATAAACGCTATAGGTTCAAAAGAAAGAACGAACTAGCTAAGATGTGTCCCTACTACACCTCCGACCGGAAAAATTCGGGCCTGAGGTGGGAATTAAGCCTACAACTTTTTGACATTCTTTGGTTCATAAGGTTGCAATAAGTCGCAGTTTACGTATTTTCCTTTTTGCGATTTCATTTCAGTTCGTTTTTGGTTGAGTTGATTCTCTGCAACGCTTGCATCCCCAATGAAGCAAAAATAAGAAAAAACAGCTAGTATCCTGGTTTTACTGGATTCCATTTTCGAGAAAATGCGAACCTTACGGTCCTGTGATCGATTCTCAAGTGCTCTTGTATTTTATTTCATTTCAAAGTATTATGAGTCAGTTTTGAAAGTTTACAGTTTTTCTCAAAGAAAACTCATCTCAGCACGACAGTTTTCTTTATTTGTCTGTGCCGACACTTTTTTCTCAATAACAATAATTACACGAGAATAATGGGTTTCGTTATCGCACAAAGCGGTGCGAAATTGAAGACTGCAAAAAAGGCAAATTTTCTTCAGCCCCAAAAAACGTCCAAATTATTTCGGCATTTAAAACAGTTTATTAAAAGTCTAGGCTCAAAAATGGATGCGTAATTTAGGTTAACCACCACCTGTATGGCGAAGTTGGGGGGAAGTCAATTATCGGCGATTTTCAGAAAACTTCACCCCATTTGTCTCATTATTAAATGCCCAATTTTCAAAGTGAGATAAAAACAGTTTTAAGTGTTTAAAAAGTTTAAAACTTGATTATTTCACATCAGTCCGGGAGGGCAATTATCATTCATTAGAACACCTACAGTGGCAAACCTTTCAAACTTTCTTGTCACTTCTGACTAAAATTGACTTTAATGGCCCCTATTGATGGGAAAACAGTTTAATTTCAAAATTTTTGAGATTTTAAAACAAATGGTGTCTGTCTATGCAGTTGACGAGATGGAAATTACAGTTTAAAAAGGGGTACTTAACAGGGGGAACTAGTTGAAACTGAAAAGTTTGGATGAGAGAAAAATCAGCAGATAAGGTTGATTAGGCGCTAGTGGCGCAGAAATATGAAGCAAAATATGGTTAAACAAATGACCGAAATATGTTTCATACAATCAGCTTGCAATATGCTCGAAACATTAAGGTCGAAATCTTGGAGGAAAGTACCATGTGCACTATCCAGACTTTCAGAGTCAATTGTAAGAGAAGCAGGGAGTTCAGCTGATGGCTCGGTGGTGTAGAAGGAAACACGTCTGGCTGCAAGTCGGAACGGCAATTCGACAATAAACCGACCTGGCCAATTCTTTACTCTCCTTCATGAGTGACTTCTCTCTCCCCCTCTCTCCAGAGTACGTGTATAGACACGGTGCCTGATGTCTTCTGTCTTGGGCTTTCCCCTCGGTCTTATTGGTCCACGAGACCTGGTTGAAGCACTACTCAATGGTAGTGGCACGCAGAAGACGTAAATATTAGTAAACTCGATAGCCTGTTATTCTCGAACTTACATATATTAGGTTTCAAGGATTACGTACATACTACATGCCTACCTAGTTGTTTGTAGCCTACATAACTACGTTCAATTAGATCAAAATTCTCCAATTTCTCGCCAACATCGCTTTTTTGCATTCTTAGTTGTTAGCTACCGTAAGGCCTTAACCTTGTTAGCGTCCCAACTCCTAAACTGCAATTGCAATAAACTGCAAGCTAATGCATCATTTAATGGCAATATCTACATTATTTAGTTGTTATTGTAAAGTACTGTAAAGAGGACGAGTGTGCATTAGCAGAGATCTCTTCAAATGCCTCTGCTGCAGATTTAAGACCTGTCTTCAAAGTTCTGTAACAACTTAGCTACTTGAGACTAAAAGCCAATCCATTGACTTTTCTAACTTTCTATTAGCAAGCTTTTAGGGCTTTTCCTCTGCCAATTTAGAGGAGGGTCTCCCCCCCTCCTCCCCACTGCAGAGAGACAAAACCCATAAGCCTGGATGTTGCACAACTTGTTAATCCACAATTCTTCTCAAGTTGCTTCAAAGTGGCAGTTTGAGAGGCAATCTTTTCTGTAAACACTGGGTGCTGGAGGCTTTTTGGCAGAATTGTTTGGAAACCAGTAGTTAGCATCCATCTAACTGCTTTTATTCACCATTAGCACAAAAGCACAAACACTGCACTTGGACGCCCCCCCCCCTGTTTACCCCCGAAAAATTTCGGGGAGAGGGGGTAAACTAACCATAGATTTTAAATTTTTGTTGACTATATCAAAATTGCACTCTGAAAAATACTTAGTTAATTTTTTGATTTTGATTCGGGAGAAATTTTTAAGACGGTGTTCAGTTAAATTATTTTTTGGATTGCGCGTAAGTGCTGGGAGATTAAGCCGAACTCACGACACTAAGTGAATGCCTGTGTTTAAATCGTTGTTTGAAAGTTATTTGCTTAACTGCTTTGCTTGTAGAGGGCGCTAACGCTAGTGCTTATGATTGTTGCAATTGCAAATTATTGCCTTCAATTCTTGGAGGATTTTAAATGTCTGGAAGCAGATGACAAACTAAACAAGAAGTCAAAACTTTGACTTTAAAACAATGGAACAAAAATTCGTCATAGCTAAATGTGTGAAGTGAATTTGTCAAAAATTAGGTTAGTAGGTCAATTAGTAGATCTGGACCTCACAAGCAGGCAATGTATATGTTTCTAATATCGTTCGGAAATGGAGGCGACATGGAAATCAGGAAAAATCCGGAATCCCGGGTTTATTTTAACGGAAAATCTAAAATATTCAAAGGTTTGCTAAAACTTATGCGTAATTAAGGATTTAGTTTCCGTGATCTGATTCCGTGGCATATTCTTGCTCTTACAACCTTTTTAACCAAAGTGCACCCAATTTTAGGAATTTCCGGTTTTTCAAAATTTTCAGAATTTAAATATTTTAATTCTCACGATGTGGTTATCATTTAAATAAAAGCTTTTGACAATCTGAACCCGTTTTAATACAATCATTTCCCAAAGTGCACTCGATTCCCAAATTTACGAAAACAAGATTTTTCCTCATTTAAATGTTTTCCATCACCAACAGTTATGGAGCTATGGGGCTTGACTCGAAATGTCTTGACGAGCTGA
This sequence comes from Trissonchulus latispiculum, assembly GCA_030248195.1. Classification (NCBI taxonomy): domain Eukaryota; kingdom Metazoa; phylum Nematoda; class Enoplea; order Enoplida; family Ironidae; genus Trissonchulus; species Trissonchulus latispiculum. Next base: position 84,248 of record JASAND010029336.1, on the reverse strand, counting down.
ACAACCTTAGTAATACAACTAGATCCCAGAAATGCGCTCTGTTACCAGAATTCACAAAAACCTCCATCTATGGATGGTGAACTCAAGAAATTGATACATACATTTTCAGGATTGGTTCCAGATCATGATTAGCTTTTAAATAATACTCTATAATTTAAATGTAAGTGCAAAAATAGGCAGCTGGAAGAGCTCTATTCGATCTTGAATACAAACTATTGAATGCGATAAAAATTTTTAAGTACTTTTAATAAATTATATAATTAATATTAAATATTAAAATTAATATTAAGAAACTTATGCACACAGTGTTGGTCGTATGTACAAAAGCATATACAAAAGTGCGTCCGGCGGATTTTGCAGACTTTTCACTTCTGTGCAAACGCGACTTGGGAGAATAATTTTCCTTCTGGATTCAGACAACGTTCTTATTAGTTGAGAACTTTTAATCACACCAGAATAAGTCACTCTTAGAAAGTCAGCGGTACTGAATTTAGAAAGCGGAACAGACTGTCCAAAAATTGTTGGAAATTTTAGAGAGCAATTCCATTTGACTCTTTTTATATATACATATAAAATGTTATTTATCCAGAGAAAAAATAATGCAAAAACAATAACAACAACAAAAATACAACATTTGAACAAAATTCAGGAAAGATTTTAAAAATTTCTTCTAAAAAATTTTGCAATGTGGTAAAAAAGTGATACAATTTTTCAAATTTTGTCTCATTGGCCGGATCGACCGGAAAAATTAAGCCGACCTGATCCGGCTGATCCGACCCAAAAATTTGTCGATCCGATCCGATCCGATCCGACCCCGGATCGGTCGATCCTATCCGATCCGCCGGTCCGATCCATATCACTAATCGTATACATATTTACCATCAAGAGTACATAATAACCAAGAGCGTGACTTGACAGCTTGCCCCTTCAAATTCCTTTTCACTTTCCCTAGGATCGCAGAAAAAGGAAATCAGTGTCGTTGAACTTCTGCTAACTTAGCGTTAACTTTAGGTTAGTTTTTGTTTTAGGCGTCAGCTCAGCGGATCTCCTCCCATCCGCTTCCACCAACGGTGTCTTCTTTCATCAGTTCCGAAAGCCGAAACGGATTCGAACCGCCTTTTCGCCCAGCCAGCTGCTGCAGCTGGAGAAGGCTTTCGAGCACAATCATTATGTGGTCGGAGCTGAGCGAAAGCAGCTGGCTCAGAGGCTTAGTCTGACGGAAACTCAGGTTAGAAGTCTTCCAAAACGGTGACTCCCTTTTTGTTGGAAATTTTCTTGAGCTATGCTGTATTATAATACTGCGGATTGCTGCATTTTGTTGCTTTGAAGTATGTAACCAAAATCTCACCGTTTTAGGCAGACTTCTAATTCTAGGCTTCAGAATTATAACATTTTGAGTTTCTATTTGTTTCAGGTCAAAGTTTGGTTCCAAAATCGTCGGACGAAATACAAACGAATGAAGAGCGAAGGAGAGGCCGGTCGGAGCGAAAGCGGCGGAAAACGGGGATCGGAATCGGATCCGGATGAACCGGAGGAGGAAATTGATATGGACACGACCCCTCCGTCCAGTCCTGAAGGGGCGGCACCTCAGAACGCTGACAGTGTGCCTTCCTAACTGAGCCTAATTTGCATAAACTCCTTCCTACTTTGTATGTGATTTATATGTGATATGTAGCATAAAGAAATAGTGAACTTCAGGTATAGGTATTCACTACATGCCAGTGTGTGGGGGGGAATGGTAGCTATGCACTAAGGAACGTCGTCCAAACTAAGACGGGAATTTCAACGGGACCCCGTTGAAAAAACCCCGCTGTGGACGGGATTTCTGACGGGGTTAGTTTTTGTGATGCTTAAATTTTTCCTGCCAGTTAGTACAAAGGTTTTCTTGCTTAGCCAAGTTTTTTTCTGACTGTCTAACGTGTTGACTGCATACGTGCGTCGCTTTGCAACTATGCCTTATTTGGTTTTTTTTTTTGGTTTGGGTTCACCCACTTGTAGGCACACGACGTGGCCCGTCAGTGGTGCTCTCCGCAGACCGCTGTCAAGAGGCGGAGAGACGAAGATCATGGACAGAAACATGATCCCCAAGCAGAACTACCATACGGTTATTTCAGTCACGCCCAAGGCAACAGCAGTCGTTTATCCGACTGCTGTTGCCCCCCGCTTGGTAATAGCAACTATGATGGCGGAAAAGGAATTGCCTGCTCGGTAGGCAAAAGAGATAAAAATAGGCTGCAGAAGTGGAGATGGCAAGGGAGGGCGAGCTCTATGAAAGGAAAGATTGAAAGATGCGGTCTGAGAAGCTCTGTAAAATTTAGATTTTAGAAATTGGTGTTTTATACGATTATAGCTTAAGCTTAAGCTTTGAGTTTTACTTCAACTAGAGAAATGTTGGGATTAAGTTCTTAGTCCGAAAAATTTAAATTATACAATTTTATCTATCTGAAATTTATTTTTGATTAAATAATTGATGATGTGATAGAAACACAAGGGGACCTTTTTCACCCCCCGTGCCTATCACAACCTAATTTCTATCACAATGTTGTTTCGATACATCTTTTAAAAGATTTAAACACTTAATATTTTAAACAACTTAACAACTTAGCTGGTATTTGCATCCTTTCCCATTTTCCAGTGATTCCATTGAAACATGATTCCGATCTGTTGGACACAGGAGGGACCATGCACACCTCCTGTGCCGTTGATCTTCCCTCTAAAACAAAAACAAAATTTAAGTTAATGTTCTAAAACTTACATAATATGCAGCCTCCAGCTGCAACGCACTTGATCAGATCTTTCAAAAATACTTAAACTACTTAAATTCGACGACGACTTAGTTCTATGCCTTATTTGAAAGCTGCTACAAAAGAAGACGTTTTTTTGGAAATAATAGAAACAAGAAACCCCGTCAGACAACGGGGTTAAAGTAGGATTTCAACGGGGTATTTTAACAAATTTTCCTGCGGGGTTTTAAATGGGACCCCGTTACCAATTTGGACGACGTTCCTAAAGGGTTGCAAAGTTTTGGAAATTATAATGACGCCAGATCTTCTTGAAGTCATTGTTACAGTTTTGCACTGTGTATAAGCAAAGTCCCCACCGAGCTAACGAGATTTGTTGGGCGCTGGACTTGGCCTGACTTCGATCGTTGGACTCGAACGACCAATTCGCCGACGGCCGGTTAAATGGCTGGCCAAAGGGGCCAATGGCCGGCCAGCCAATTGTCTTAGAAATTCTCGGTCCATACCCAGCCATACTAATCACAGCTTTGTAGCTAAAACATTGGATTATTAACCCATGGTTGCAGATAAATTTAAGTTGATCTTTATTGTCATCATGCTGTTAAAAGTAGACTGATCGCTTTGTTGTGGACTTGACCTTTAAGGTGCTGGTATCGCTTTGTGTAAATTTGACCCTATAGGCTTTAATTCTTTATGGAAGTGGATGAAACTTTTCAAATATACTAACACGGTGCTCTTTAACATTCTAAGACCAGTCCCGCATTTTTAGGTGCAAAGATAAGAAATTTTTGGTTTTTGCCATTATTCTCGCAGCCAATAGTCGAGACACCAGATTGGTTGGTATGGCTGGAAAGAGGGCGGAAAAATGAACATTTACAACTTTTGAGCTATCTCTAATGGTTAAGTCAGTATAAGCAAAAAACGATTTTTTGGGTCCAAAAATGGACGTTTTCGAGAAAATCAGTGTTTTCAAAATTACTACCAAATCGTACTTCACAATTTTGGTTTATTTATACTCGATCGATACACAGTCTCATTGCACATTTTATCAATGCCTATTAGCCGGAGTTTGTTGCTCTAAGCTAGAGATTTTTTCGAAAAACCATTTTGGCAAAACTGCGATTATGTTGTTTTGAACATCGATTTCTCAAAAACTACCCAATGGATTCGCGTGATTTTTGGCAAAATGAGAACTCGCACTATTGCGGAGGGACATTTTTCTTCGTTTGAGTTAAAACATCTCCAGTTGCGAGAAAACTCAATGCAAAGTTGCGAAATTTCGTGTCACCGCACGTTTAATGGATTTTCTTGACCGCTAAGACCTGCTAAGCCAAATCCAAAAAATGTCCCTCGGCCCACATGTCCTTTATAGGACAGCACAAGAAAAAATTTTGGCTGATTCCACAGTTTTGAGAAATCGATGTTCAAAAATTTTTGGTCTATACTCAGCCTGTCAGATGTCACTATGTCAGAAAATTTTAGCTATTTGTTGCGGATTTTTATTTGTTTCGTACAGCTAGGCTCATATTTAAGTTAAAAGAAAATAAATTTAATGGAAAATATTCTTTCTTTCTTCTTTCTTTCTTTCAAAATAAAATTTATTTATTTCTTTCCTCTTTGAAATAAATAAGCTTCTTCTCATTTGGCTTTGACTGACACCTGCTGTAACAACCCAGCTGGGCTTAGAGGTCAAGAAAAGAAGGTATAGAAAGCAGGAGTTGCACACACGGTTTTATGCATATGTAAAAGTCATAGGTCAATTGAGTCATACATTTGCGAGAAAAAGTTTAATGAAGTTTTGATGGGCGGCTGTCAAAAATTTCATAACAGAGAACAGACGTATCAAAGAAGAGTGAAAAAAGCTTTATTTCTTTCAAAATATTATTTCTTTCTTCTTTCTTTCATTTGAAATAGAATTTTCTTTAATTTCTTCTTTTCTTTAAACTTAAATATGAGCGTAGCTGTACTCTCATGAGAATCTACAGATTATAAGCTTTAAAATGATGTATAAAGCTCTTTCCAACTCATAAAATTGCGAAACTTATGGCGTTTCAAAAAATACCCACAAAAGCACTGCACAAAACGATACCAGCACCTTAAGCTGATAATGTATTACACTTTAAACTTTAAATTACACGAAACTGTAGTTGACTTCAAGAATGGAAATTATACAACAGCCGATCCAAATCAAACGGTACACATCTTCTTAGTGCCAGCTTGTACTAATATTCGCTAGTGCTTGAGTAGTGTTGTTTCAGTAGCCATTTTTGGTTTCAGTTTCTGCTTCAGTGTGAGTCGACGTCTGAAAACAAATTTCAGTTTCAGTTTCAGGTCTCTTTCCAAATTAGTTTCACTTTAAGCTCCAGTTCCAGTGAGTGACAGAAAAATCACTAGTTTTCATAGTTAGCATAACTAAAGACTGAGTTATCTGAGTTACGGTAGATTCTAATCTTTCAACAGTTTTTGACTGAGATTAACTCACAAATTGAGGCCATCCATTATTCAAAAGATGACTTTTTAGGACGTCTCTGGAATTTTGAGGAGGGCTAATGTCGCCAATAATTTCTTTATCATAACGCTTAAGTGCATCGTTAACGGCTACAAGAAAATCACCAAAACTATGAATTATGATGGCATAATCAGTTTTTCCCAATTTAAAATTTATTTAAACTTTAAACTGGCCAGGGTCTCGCCTGAAAATTATAGTCTGATAAACGGAGTTAAATTGTTGGAAAGGATGATTTAAACCTTTCCAAAGCTGCCCATTAACTTCTATCAATGCATATCAGAAAAATGTTGACAGACAAAAACACCCTTTTCATCAAACCATATTTATGCAATTTGGCTTCTATTGGTAGACAGAATTGAAATATTTACTGCAAAAAAATAACTGCAATATTTGTGCAATACAGTTGGAAAATTGGGCGATTATTTGAAGCACTTCTGCTTACTGTAGTATGGGTTAAGTAAAAAATGGCCGTCATCCCAGTATAATAAAGTGACGGTAAAATTGGCAGTAAATGTCCAACACAGCAAGAAGTAAATGTTAATTTTGTACATTGGTAGCACGTAGAAAAGAAATACTGTGTTTGAACTCACATCCAAATACCACCAAAAAGCCTACCGACTGATATACCCACAAAACTGCGAAATTTACAGAACTCATTTACGCAACTAAATCTGAGTTAATTGTACCCTTAAAAAAGCAACTGAAAAAATTTAGTTTGTGGCTGTAATTTAATTACACTCTCAACTAAACTGCAGTTTAAATTTAATTTAGTTAAAATTTCACACTTTCCCATGGTTGTCGCTCAGGATTAGGAGTATACTGAGACTCATTGCATTTATTTTTGCCTAACTTAAAAGCAACGATTGCTGAACTTAGAAGAAATCTTTTCAACCGAATTCAGCGGGGACTCCTAACTCTATCAATGTTACTACGTAAGGTATCCAATTCTCAGCGTTCTGGGACTTGAGTCTGTGCTAGAGCGTACTACTCAAGGTCCAAAACTCGGCTGTTCGATTCCTTCGATCCCCGCCCTGGACACTTTTCTTCACATCTTTCAATCCTGAATTCAACCTTTCACACTTTACGATGTCGTCAGACATCACACTAAGTGGGGATCCTAGAAGAATCGTTAGCAACGGGACCCTGGCTGACATCTGCAGATCGAAATGTCCGTGGTTCGATTCTCAGCAAAGCTGAATTTTTCTGCTACGCAGTAAATACTTTGTTTTGCACCAATTTTTAATTTTTTCAAAAAAGCTATTTTTTCTCGAATCATGTTCTCCGTCTCCTGCAAACTTTCAAACGAGGCAATAGAGTTGAATTGGCCGCGATTAAATTCTTTCATTAGACCTCAAAATGGTACGAGAATTGTACTGACGTATTGAAATTCACAGTTCCAAACCGATATTTTAAGGTGGTGGCAAAAATTGCACCTTTTAACGGGACACTGGAATTTGCAAAAGAGTTGTAATCATTTATGGCTGTTTTATGTGTTCAGTTTGGATGACTTTAAATTATTGGTTAAACTAATGTCACATATTAGGCCTATTATTTGCCGAAGAAGACATTAAGCCAAAACTGTAGGACAACAATTTTAACGGTAAAATCCAGTAGGCCAATTATTGCTGTCTCTATTGCAGTTTTGATGAAATTTCTGCAAACGGAATCTTTTATAGGCAAAACTATGTAAAGTTTAGGTAGTGTGTAAGCATGCATGCATACATCAATATAGGGTCGAGTGCTGGGGGGGCTTGTCCCCAGAAAATTTTGAGGGGGCCTGTACCTTGAACAAAAATTTTCAGTGGGGCTTTGTACTACGTCAAGAATAAATTTGTGAAATTGTTCGAAAACTTAACGCTAATTTTATTAAAATTAGCAATTTTTATCTAAATTTGCAAGAAATCTTCAATTTATTGAAAAAATTACAAAATTTTGCCCGATTTTCCTGAAAAATTATACATGTTTTGCTAAAAAATTCGGCTAGGCCGAATTTTGAAATTTTAGTGTAAAAACTATTTTTCCCGGCTATTTTTGCCTACCCCTTGGCCATTTTTTTGTTAACCCTTGTCCCCGTCGGCGGTAGTGCTTGTACCTCCCCAGACCCCCCCGCCTTAACCTATGTGTGTAAGACAAGAATTAAAAGTCCAAAAAACTACCAAACCGCTATTCGAATCATCGACCATTGGCTCTTGAAGCGGACGCTCAACCGATCTAAATATGGCTGAATATTTATTAATTTTTTAGACGACGAAAAGACAAGAAAAGGTTTGAAAAAAAACATGCGTAAGTGAAGTTTAACCTAAACATATTTACAAAATTATTTACTACAAAACAACCATGCAAAATGGTACTGACTGACAGTAATTACAAATATGATGTACAACAAAGCCCAGATGAACTACAACGATCCAATCTAGTGCGTGGTGGTAAGATTAAGGTGGGATATTGGTGTTGTGGATGTCAGATTGGGATAACTCTGAGTTGTGTTCTGGTTCCCACATCCGGATCCGGTGCAAACGGCTTTGGATAATCCCACCATAATGCTTCCGAGGATGCAGATCACAAAAGCGATCACAACAACAATCAAATTCCTTCGACTCTAAAAATACTGTTTTGTTGCAATCCTGATAATCATTTAAAACGAAAAACTAAAAATTAAAATTGATTTTACACAATCACGACCAAGAAATGTGGCCGTCGCGTTAGTTTTATACTTTATTTACTAACACGATGCAGATTCGATAAATCAGAAAATAAAAAATCAAAAGATTCAATCTTTAATTGCCAAGGTATTGGGAAACTGGCTTACTCTTATCTCTTTGAAATATAGAATTCCCCATAGAGCGGATATAACAGCGGGAAGCTGAAACAGATAAGTAAACAGATAACATCAAATAGAAACAAATAAAACTGTTGATAGGTTTTGGTAAACTGCAAGGAGTTACACATATTCGTAAGTTAGGGGCTCAAATGGAATGGGGAACTTGCTGCTGCCATTACTAGATTTGCGGGGAGTATTTTTATTCCGCTGAAGCGGAATATAATCCCCCGGTTCATTGTATGTAATGCATGTATGTTTTTGAAATTCTGTAGTGTCCCCTCTATCTTTAACACAGAAACTTTAGAGTCGAACAAAAACGTTGGTTATTACTTAACTTACTAAAGAGCTTGCATGGTTATTATAGATTACCGAGGGAATGTTTAAATCCTTCGGCATTTGGCTTTTCAAAATATGTTATTTAGATAACTAAGAGTCTTGAGACTTTAGCTGACAACCAGCCAGCACATCTTGTCGTAATTACCGATAGTTTTCCAATACTAATAGGAAAGGTTCCATTACTGACACTATTTGAACTAATTATTAAAACGCAGTAAATCATTCAATTTTAACTAAAAAGTGCTGCTTGTCACACTCTTATCTATTATGTACTCGTGCCAAAGGGAACTGACTAACCCTTGTCATGATGGGAAAGGTGATTGCTTCAGAGAGACTCTCGTTGGCAACTAGCCAACACATCTGCGCAATACCCCACAAAATCCCACCGACAAAGGAGGGTAAAATCAGTTCCGGTGAAATGTAGGGTTGTTGCTTTCGAATGAAGATCTTGAAGGCCGAATAGATCATGAAAAAGAGGGTACAGGCCAGGAAAACGCCCACATAGAAGGGAAAGACATAGTGTAGACCTGAAACAATTGGTCAAAACAAATTCAAGAAATTCAATTAAATTAAATTAGAAAACTGCCTTTTATTCACAAAAAAGTCACGACCCAAGTTAGATTCACATAACGACCCAGTATTTTTTGTTCACCTATTCACTTAACATTTTTGCAAGTTGCAGTGAGATGTCACCTTGTCGGAAACAATGTTTATTGTTGTATATGTATATTGTCTATTTTGCTTCAAAAATTACCTAAACAACCTGAAATTAACACAGTCTGTTTTGGTACAACCCGATCCACTTGATCCCTTTTCAACAAAGGTGGAGTAAAAAGTACATATTAAAAATTATTAATTAAAAAATTAATTATCGATCCTGAAGGAGTTAAAAGAGGAAAACACCGGTTAGAAGTATGGCTTAGAGAAAATAAGATATCTCCTTATATCCAGTTCTTATTAATAGCGACATGCGAAAGGTCTGTAGCTGACAAACGAATTTTGCACCAATTTACCTCGCTTGGTAGCACCTGGATAAATATCCGGATTATCCTGGATATAGTAGACGGGTACAAAATTCAGGGCGTACATCAGACCGGCCCAGGCAGCCAAAGCAACTCCTCTGAAAGGAAAACAAAGTTAAAGCTTAATTCTGCATTAAACTTTAGCCATATAATTTACTAATTAATTAATTGTTTAAATTAACCATAATTGATAGCTAGGGCCAAGTGAGTTTACCCGATATTTTATCAACACTTCATAGCACTTAATGGCAATTTTATACGGCTTTCTTTTAGTGGCGTGGCGCATTGGTTAGTAGTCTCGAACCCAGATTGGAAGTTCGCGGTTCGGCTCGTGACAGAGCACTATTTTTACTTTTGTCGTTATGGTGTTTTATGACCCGTAAGTATGTGCCTGTTTCCTGTAGACGTAGCAAGATTTGACTCAATAGATCAACTATTGTGTTAAAACAAAATTTAAATATTGACAATGCCTTAGTCCGACACTAGGGAGAGCCAGTGGACCTGTTTCGGACTAAGGCTTTACCTTAGTGACTGCATCGCAGAAGTTTTTCATTTGTATTTCTCTGTGAGTAATGCTTGCATTCTTCGTGGATCCTCCCGCTTACCAAAATTCTTAATAGTTAAAGTTAAGCAACACTACTTTACGCAATGCTCTCACATTAGCTTCTTAGGCAACGGAGGAAGCGCCTGAAACACAGTCAGTTCCGGTTCCGGTTTTTTGATCGGCGTTTTTTCGGTGACTTCATTGTCAATAATCTGCAATTGAAACAAATCGACCTTTAAAATATCTTAAAAGTAATAGAAATATTAAAAATTAAAGAAATCAAATCAAAATGAGAAATTGACAGAAATGAAGAATTAAAAATTAAAGAATCTAAACTTTGATAACAAGGTTTCAAATCCTACTCAGAAAAATGATAACTGATAAGATTATGTGCTTTTCAACTTTTGCCAAATGTACTTTAGGCGAAATGTCGTTTACGACAAAATGAAGTTGATACCTGGGCTAAGGAGGGTCGACTTGACATTGACTTTTCCTGGGCGGACGGTCCAATACTGTTCACGGCCGGGTCCTCAGGTTTCAGCACCACAAATACCAAACCCCTGAAATTAAAAGTACAACATTTCGCGATATTACGTGAGAATATACGTTAGAATTGGGTAAAGGACTTTCAAAATCCTTCAATCCTCTGACAAAGAGCTAAATTTACTTCCTGGAGAATTCCGAATATCAGACAGTATGAAGACATCGACAGTCGTTCATAACCAAAAACTTACAAGAAGCACATAATGGAATCAAATAGAAGAAAAATGTTACTTCAGCATCTGAGAACTCAAATATACTGCTGCCCTGAGTTAAGATTAAAATCAAAAATAGGAATGGTGCAGGTTCAGAGATTGGAGTTAATTTGCCCACAAACTGAACTGACAAAGTATTAATGTTGCTGTATTTATTGTTAATAAATAAATTAAAAAGTAATGTTACTACTGTTATTATTATAATTAATTATCAAACTAGTTCAAAAATAGTATTTTGCAGTTGTTCAGGGATTAGAATTAGTTTGTCCCCAAACCGACCTAACGAAGAATTAATGTTATTAATGCAATTATTGTAATTAATTGTTAGCTAATGAATTTTAATACAATAATTAAAGTGATAATGTCAAAATTAATCTATTTAATTAAATCAGGAAGGACTGCATAGCACCAATCAGGCTCGAAGCAAGCGACAAAACCCTACCCTAGAAACGAAATTACAACACCGGCGTAGTTGAGCTCCAGACTCTCTGGAATTTGAGGCACCACACCGAACCAACCGAATCTAAAACAAAACAAAATTTTAAAATTTAAAATTTCAAAGTTTTACTTAAATTTATTAACTTATTTTACCTATTTTATTTAATGGCATCTTCCTTGGAATACGGCAGCAATCTCTGGGAAAATACTGCTTCAGTATGTGTTTATATGCGTTTGAACTGAAAAGAATCTGAAACGGTCAAGCAAGCGGGCAAGGAACGTTTGCGTCCTTATTTTATCACTTTAGAATAAATATTTTAATAAATAAATATTTTAGCATATTTTAGTTGAATTAGTTTTGATTTTTCAACATACAAAATTCCTAAGTACTAATTATCCATCAATTAACCACCTTCCGCTGGCCCAACCAAAGACAAGCTGGACGGTAGTCCACAGAACGAATCCAATTGACATCCCAACGCAGTCGAAAATGGGAATGGTTACCAGATTTCCTGTAATGAAATTAGATCTAGTTATATATGTACTTAACAACTATATATCACTATATTGACCGCAGTCAAGAGGCGGAGAGACGAAGACCAGGGACAGAAAACATGATATCCAAGCAAAGCTACCATGCGGTTATTGGCAAGACACCGCAGTCACTCCCAAGGCGGCAGCTGTCATTAATCCTACTGCTGCCCCATATTGTTATCTTAGCCCTGGGACGCCGTTTTGTAACTTAAGACTCCAGCCCATAGGATGCCCACAGGAGATCATGGGAAGAAACGTTACGACCCAAAATTTAACGTTTCCCGAGCCAAGAAAAGGCCAATCATCTAACCTTAGACATGACAAATTAGTATTTTAATTAATTTAGTTTAGTAGGGACCCACCTGCAGCCCACATCACTCCGCCAACAATGACCAAGGAATGAAATTCCGGATCATGCTCTGTGACATTGATCAAAATTCCAACACAGAGAATCCCACAACCCACGACCCATTGGACGAAGATTCCTGAAAGACAGTCGGAAAAATTAGCTAAAGATGTCTATTTCCAAATATGAATTCTGAATTTAGGAATCTTAACGAAACAGAAAGTTTGGAAAAACCTAAGGCCATTTTTGCTCCACACAACCAAGCAAACCAATGTGTAGTACTAAATTTTATTTTTAGAGCGATGTCTGTTAGTACTTTGGGAATTTCAGAAATTAAATTAAATTGTTGACATCAGTAACGTTTTCTCCAAATCAACCTTGGCTGCTTACCATCCGCCGTATAGTGCCTTTTAATGAGTACAAGCCAGGAACCAAAAAGAGCACAGCAGACAAGCGTTGTTACAAAACCAATTGCAAGACTCATTACAGCAATAAGTTCCTTTTCGAGAAAAAGTTTAAGTTAAAGAAATTGACGGTTACTACTGGAAAGATTATTTTAAAGAAAGCAAACTTTCGCTTAACCGCTGCCAAAGATAGGGTTAAGCAATAGAAGCCTGAGCGATCTAAAATATGAGTTTATCATGTAATGCTTTCTTCAAAAGAATAGCACTACCCAGCCGGCATGTAACCATAACCATGTGAATTTGACTAAAGAGAAACATGTGCAATGACAAAACAATAGGGTTAATTGTAGCCCAAAAAATGGTCCTTCAGTTGGTTCTGGTATCAACTAAGAGCTATTGTTAGGACTGGGTTATCGCACCGCTGATTGCAGCACAAGTTTGCTGCAATTTTATCTGCAGCATGCACATTCTTTTCAGCACACAGCACAGAATAGCATTCATTGCTAGCTTTTTTCGCGCAGAAAAGTGAAACAATCTAAATAAAACTGGCTTAGTGCTGATTACATTTAGCCGATAGAGCAAAACAAAAGGGGTGTTGACTAAAATGCTTTCAAGTTTAGACTGAATAGTTAATGATTTTGCTTTATGTTAATAAGTGCAATGCGAGGTTTGCACTTCAGCTAGGTCGGCTACCCAATGACAACGAAACGGTGTCTAATAAGAGGATGCGAAATAGAATTGAGACTTGTGGGTTGCACTTTACAGAAAACCAATTAAGCTGTAATATATGCCATGTGCCTATATATGCCTATATGCCTAATCTACTGCGGATCAAATCTAACACACAACCTAAAAGTTTTTCTGTTTTTGTATTTCTCAGTTCAAGCACTTCACTGGACGTTGCCTAAGGTGGTGGTATCCTTTAGTGCAGTGCTTTTGTGGTCATTTCTTGAAACGCTGTAACTTTCGCAATTTTTGGAGTTGGAAAGAGCTTTATACATCGTTTTGAAGCTTGTATATAATCTGCACATAAGCTTACAAAACTAGCAAAATTAGCAAAAAATTAACAAAAATTAGCTGACATACTGTGTGAAGTTTGGGTCTACGACAGTTTACAACAGTTTATTGCAAATCTGAAGCACGCTCGACAAGTTGGCAAGTTAGAAAGAATACAAAATAACAATTTGAATATCACAAATAAACTTTACATTAAATCGACAAGCACCGATTATTTGCCCAAACTCACGAAATCCTAACTGAACTTTCCCCCAACTTAGAGGAGTCGACTACACTCCAACTCTACCCGACCACAACTGACCCCAATTTAACCCAACATAGTTGAACTTAGCATTTAGCTAAGAGACCTAGACTTTTAGACAGAAGTGATGAAAACTATTAAGTTCCCAGATTCATCATTAAATCATCCTAACGATTGAACATAATCATTAATTTATATATTTCCTACCGCTGCTAACTTCACAACTGACATCTGACAGGCTGAATATAGACCAAAAATTTTTGAATATAGATTTCTCGAAACTGTAGAATCAGCCGAAATTGCTTCTTGTGCCACGATTATAAGGCCATGTGGGCCAAGGGACACTTTTTAGAATTTGGCTCAACACGTCTCAATACTCCAGAAAATCCAGCAAATGTGTTGTGACGCGAAATTTCGCAACTTTTTATTCAGTTTTCTCTTAACTGGACAGCTTTAGCTCAAGCCACGAAAAATGTCCCTCCGAAACACCGCGAATTTTCATCCAGCCAAAAATTACGCAAATCCATTGGGTAGTTTTTGAGAAATCAATGTTCAAAACAAAATAATCGCAGTTTTGCCAAAATGGTCTTTCGGCCAAATCTCTAGCTTAAAGCAACGAATACCAGCTAATAGGCATTGATAAAATGCGCAATTAGACCATGTATCGATTTAGTATAAAGAAGACAGAATTGTCTGTAAGATTTCGCAGTAATTTTGAAAAAACTGATTTCCTCGAAAATGACCATTTTTTGACCCCAAAAGTCGTTGTTGGTTTATGCTGACTTAACCACTAGAGACAGCTCAAAGGTTGCAAAAGCAAAACTGTTCATTTTAGTGTCCTCTTTACCGCCTTAACAACCAATCCGGTGTAAGCTACTACGCACTGAGGGAATAATGGCAAAAATAAAAAATTTCTTATCTTTTCACCCAAAATTGCGGGACTGGTCCCAGAATGTTAAAGAGCACCAAATGTTTTGAAAGTTTCATCCATTTTCATAATGAATTGGTGCCGGTAAGATCAAATTTACACAAAGCGATACCAGCACCTTAAGTAAGAATGCGATAAATACGAACAAATACGAGGGAATCAAAGTCTTGAAACGTTGGGTCTATGCTAGTGTTATCGTTTACTGAACGGGCTTGATAAAGTTGACCTTACGGATTATGCTGTGCTCAGGGGTGAATTGGGTTTACGGGGTCATATTTTGATGTTGCAGGCAGCTCCGTGTCGTAGAAACGAAAACAGGCGTTTTTTCGGTAACAGTGTTGTCAACGTCTGGAATTCTCTTCCTACAGAAACTGTGAATGCTACTAGTTTAGAATCCTTTAAATTAATTCTTAAATGCATAACCTGTTTTACCGACGTTAACGCATAACCTGGGTCAATTTGACCCATCACTAGTTTTAGCTCAGCACAGCACGCTTTGCTGTTACAATGCCAACAAAAGCCACAGAACAGCTTGACAGTTTACTGGAGAGCTGATGATTTTCTATCTAATCGTGAACAGAAGCTGAAAACAATTTCTAGTCAAACTGGCAAATCCCAAGCACTTATGGCAATTAGTCAAAATAGCAATAGTTTTTAATCCCAAAATCATCCCACAATACTATTTTTGAAAGGGGAATAATGAAAACACCGTTTCCAAAGCACTTGTCATTGACTATGCAGTTGTTACTAGGATGAACTGAGAGCCTACGAATTTAGCCAATTAGGACTCTGCTACCAGCTCCTGTGGGATACCTTAACTTAGTGTTTATATCTGTTTATTGTTGATTCTAGTTCCATACTTTTTCAGGCGTTGTCCCGTTCCTACACAAGACTGTTTAGGACAGACAACGTTGACCTTTTGACAGCTAGCAGGGCAGCCCTAGATACTATGTTGCTAAACGAATTCAGCTTGGTCTGCAGTACAAAAAATAGACAAAATTGGACGAAATTTGCCACAAATGTGCACAAATTCATCTACCGAGTGAAGAAAGAGCTGCTACGTGCCACTGAGAATTCGAATTTGAGTTTGCTTTGTGTATTTCATGAGCTGGGTCAAATTGACCCAGGGGAAATTATTGAAAAGAAAGCTGTACAGCTACGCTCTTATTTAAGTTTAAAGAAAATAAATTTTTAAAGAAAGATTCTTGTGGAAGAAAGAAAGATTCTTTCAAAAGAAAGAAAGAAGAAAGAAACTTAACGTAAAGGTCAAGTGTAATTTAATCCTGCCTACCCTCCCTGTGTGCGCTTGTTGCACATAAAGCTTCTGCTTAAATGTGTTAGCTGTCAATCAAACTTTGACCTTTGCTTTAATGAGTGTATCTTGGAAGAAGAGTGAAAGAAATATTATTGTGAAAGAAAGAAATAAACTTTATTTCGAAAGATTCTTTCTTTTAACTTAAATAAGAGCTTAGCTGTATCAGAGAATTTTGTGAGATGTCTCGAGAAGTCGCCGGATAACAAGCCATTCTACGCTGTACACAGGTGTTTAAACAAGGGGTGGGTCAATTTGACAAAGATTAGGCATTTAAGGGTTAAAACTGAAAGACACAGATATGTCGATGTTTGTAAGGTATTTAAGGCTGAATGACTGAGTTTTATTGTGCTTTAGGCAGTCCTGTTAGCATATGTTTGTAATTTTGTTTTATCAATAATATGATTTTATATGGAGGCGCACGAAAGTAATTGTCTATACGTGTTGTCTATCTGTGTTGTCCAATCCAGTAAACATTTTTATGATCTTTTGTACACAATTTCTTTGCAACTTACTGAATAAACTGTTTCTTGGTTTAAATTCGTCAGCATGCATCGGGAATGATTTAGTTCAGGCAAACTAATTTTAGCAACGTATTTTCATCATGGTATCATTCCTTATCGAATGTGTTGTAATCTGTGGTAGCCCGGCGACAGTGAAAGCAGCTGGTTCTATTTTCATCGGAACATTTTTTCTTCGGATTTTTCTTGCTTTCACAATTAAATGGTGTCATTGTAATGTGTAATCATTTTTAAGTTCTAATACCGATTACGATTACAGTTCATTACATCACACATTGCTTACATTACAAACTACACATTACAAAGTGCCCTGGAATGCTTAGCAAATGTTGTGTGTGACTATTCGGACTTTCTGATCCCATTTATTGTTCACTCATAACGCCAGTTTCATAAAACTTTGTCGAGTCGTCGAGTCGAGTAGCTATTACTCTACATACATTGGAAATGGCTGAAGCCTGTGATCCTTGTGCGCGAGTACAGTAGAAAAAATATCGGCTAGTTGTCTAGTTTTCGAGTTAAATTTTTATTTGACAAATTTTACAAATTTTTATTCGATGCAAAACACTTAAAATTTCAAACGTAAAGCTATTTTACATAGTTCTACAAAGTGATCAAAACTGGGACTTCACTGACTGCTGCTTAATGTTTATACCAAAGAAAGAATGTACTGTGTCGAGTAGATGGCTACTCAACGGCTCGCGGACTCGACAACTTCTATGAAACTAACTCGCCCCTGCTAGGGTCATTGTGATTGTGATTGTGATTTGAGAATGTGAGAACTGGTGATGGAACCGGACACGTGTCTCTGACCCGGTGAACCAGTTTTCCAGGAAATCCCAAAATTCTGCAAAAAAATTTTTATTTTGTCAAAAAGGCAACATTGCTAACTTGCTGACTCGAAGCAAGACTGATGATAGAAGACTGATGATAGAATATATGTCGCAAGCTAATAATTTTTGTATGAAACTGTCCTTTGATTATTTGAGCTCATTTCTTTTTTGAGAAAAACTTTGAAACTTGTGCATAGATTGGATTCTATTGAAACACTTTCCTCGAAAATTTTTGTTTTATGACAGTCTCTCTTTTTAGCTAGCTAGTTGACTTAAATTTCCGTCGAATCGTGACGAAGTCTTAGTAGACTTTTCAAGAAACCCAAGTTGTAACATGGGAATTTAAGCCAAACCTATTTTTAATCTTATGTACCCGGAACAAGTGTGGATGAATCAAACATGCAAAAATAAACATTAGAAAAATTGAAACAATTAGTCTTTAAAATTGCACTGTAACTTTGGGTGCGTTTATGTTCACCAAATAATTTCTTTGATGATTTGATCGTGATTTGTTTGTGATTTAATCATGGTTCACTCCTACCAAAGTGATAAAGTAAATGTGTCCTTCAGCTAAACAGAAACCCTTTTCTCGACATAGTTTGTCTGTCATAATCTGTACGACAGCGCAAATGGCGCATGGAATTGTTTCATTTCATAATTTTGTTCGATACACATTGATTTGTTGTTTAAACGATGCATATTCTTGTGCGGATTACGTCGGAAGTGGTGCTACTAGATTTTATTTATGCTATTGCTGCTGACAGAAATAAAAGCCACATGTTGAAAAATTGGCCCAGCCGCAGTTCAAACCACGGCCCTTCTGATCCCGGGACAGACTTACTAACCACTGCACCACAGGGCCATCAGCTAAACTCCAATATTAGGCTTATCAATCTTTGCTATACATGCTTCCCCTACAAGATTACACTCAAACCTGTCCTATACTGAACGGATATAGATTGTGACATCACATTGTGGTGGAATTATCCAAGACTGTGTGATAGCTTCCATGGAGTTTTGAAGCCAAGCTAAATGCCAGTGGATGGGACAAGATAAAACATCCACCCACAGTAGGTTTTTCTGCTAACGGGGATTGGGCGGTGGCGTCGCTTACTATTTTGGCAATTGAACTATAACCATTTGATACCAAACACTTACTTACCAAACTTTACGTTTATTTTCCTACAGTTTTCAAAACTTATAAATTTTAAATTTTAAAATATTAAAATTCATTAGAGTTTTTGAAATCTCTGATTTCTGAGCTTTCAGAAAAATATATACATTGTCAAACTTAACTTGAATAGTAAACTCTCCACAAAATTCACTCTTTTGCTCCAGTTTAAAGTCTGGTTCACACTGTTGTCTTATGTCTTATGTCTTTTGTCTTATGTCTGATGTCGTATGTTTTATGTCTTAAGACAGAACCGTTCACACTGCTGTCTTATGTCTTTTGTCTTTGGCAGCACATTTGATCCTTTCAACCAATCAACTTGACAATGTCTAGACTAGCTACAATGTGATTGGTTTATCCCTTAAGACATAAGACAAAAGTTGAGCCCAGTACAAGTCTGCCTTAAGACAAAAAGGCATAAGACATAAGACATAAAACAGCAGTGTGAACGCCTTAAGACATAAGACATAAGACAAAAGACATATGACGTAAGACATAAGACAGCAGTATGAACCAGGCTTTAGTTTGCTAGACTATTTACTGGTTTGTCGATTGCGAAATTGGGCTGCATATCTTTCAGCCCAGTCTCATAGTATGGTGACTCTTGGCGTGCATAATTTGATTAGACATAGTTTCTCACTAAACCAATTTGTGACTCCACTTAACCAAAATGAAGCATGCAAAAAGTAAATTAAAAGACACTTATAATGAAAGAGAAGCAAAACTCTAAATGCTGTATCGCATGACCATTGCACAGTTTGTATTCGTTCCGTAATGGACTTTATCCCGATTAGTACGATCTTTTTATTAGCCGTATGTCACATGCAAATGGCGTAACAGCTTGAAACGTTTATTGCTTCAGTCAACAGTTAAACTTTTGATCGAACTTTTTGCGTCACTTTCCCCCTGCATTTCTCAACAAGCAAGATTGTCTGCAAAAGTTAGCAGTTTCCTGTTACACTTTAGGAAATAGTAGGCCTGCTGCGCAGAAAAGTTAGGGTTAGCACGAGTTTTTTTACAGACTTTAACTTAGAGCACGAGACTGAGACGTCGCCGGAATGAAGTAAAAGTGGATAGGGTGAAGGTGTATTATTAAACTGTTGAGCTAATGCAATATGCACAATGTTTGTTGCCGCCATAAAATTAGACATGAAACCAATATCTTCTTTTAGCGCCTCTTGCCGGACAAATATTGTAGAATTAATATTAATATTATTATAGGCATTTCATTGAGTATCAAACGTCAGCTGATTCTCATTAATTTCGTGAGATAAATACAAACAACATGACATTTAAATAGTTTTAAGCTGATATCTATTGTCAGACGTCAGTACTCTTCTGTAAACTGGTTTTAACTTAAGATTAAGTCAGCTAGTTAATGCTGATCAGATACTTTTCCGTAAACTGGTTTCCTTACACTTTCAATAAAGTGTACAACAGGCCTATCTATATGAAATCAAGCCTTTTGTTTACTTTAGATATTTTACATGTTAAAGATATACCGCCTATCTTTAATAATGTCTTACATGCATTCATGCATTTACTGCTATTTTGTGTGCGGGGTATGCGAAAGTTGTCCCCTGAGCAACTTTAAGAGACCTGCTGCGCGCAGCAGGAAACAGAGTGTTAAAACGAAGACTTTACGATATTGCAAGCAGATTTCAAAACAATTCTACCATTTTTCTATGTCGAGTACAGCGGCAGAGTTAGCATTAGCTTGATTGCAAAACCGCACAAGATTGGTGTTAATATGTCATTAATATGCAACAGTGAAATATCGCAAATTTTGTGCTACGACAATTGTCATTCATATAAAATTATGACCAAAGTTGTAACTGCCAAATTTCTCTAACGAACTTAACTTAGCCTAAGTCATTACGTTTGAGGTTTTGATAAAATTTTCACGTCATAATTATCGGGACAGCTATTTCTAGTCAAGATGAAAAATTTATACCTCGATTTTTGACGCAAGTGAAGCAAAACTTCTAAATACCACCACATCTTTTTAATAATTAATTTTTTTTTTTTATCTTCCCCCCCCATCCTTTTATATTATTCCCCCCCCCCCCCCTTCACTCAAAATTCACAAAAAACAAAATACTATGCAAAAATACTACGGATTTTTGTTACAAAGTGTTTAACTTGGAGTACAAACATAAACATATAATTGACTAATGACAACTTGTGAACGAGTAGCAACAAGTGAAAGGTAAGTATTATGATCCAGGTTTAGACCGAAAAGCAATGCTTCAATAGCAATATACAAACAGTATTAGAATACTACAAGTTCATCCAAGAAGGGGATAGATTTTAATTGTTCAAATATAACTAAAAAAAAAAATAATAGAAAAAAAAAAAAAAAAATAAATATAACGGATACTATAACACTGCAGAGTACAAATTCATATTCCTTCTTCACATTACGTTCGTCCTTACGTAACATGTCATTGAAAGGACAAAAAAGCTATGTGGCTATAGAAATTGTCGAAGTTGATTTCATCACTTATTTTTTACGTACTGTCACCGATGCTGGAATATCTGGAAAGTTAGATGTTATAAACCGTTATCAGATGGCCAAAGCGGAACAGTATAGCATACTTAGCTGAATTAGACTTAGGCGCTACGAAGCAAATTTTCGTCAACTTCTGGGGCCAGAGTAGCAGGCAAATTTGCAAAAAGGAAAAACCTTTTATTTCAACTGTTTTGATCTGGCACGAGTATCAGGAGGAGAAAAGATAGGCATTTACCGCATAAAACGGACGCCAGTTTGTAAAAATGTGGTTAGCCAAAATGATGCTATATGCTGTTTAGTAAACGAGTGTTGACTTTACTGCAGGTTCACAGTTCGGTAGTGTATGCCTAGGGAGTCTCCTCTCGTGCCTATCGAATAAAAGGTACTAAATGAAACTTTAGAATACGATGACTTTACTTAAATTTACAAAATCAAACTATACATCTTCACCTAAATTGACAAAGAGCTAATTTCAACTTTGAACCAGAAATACGGTACAAAATACAAAATTGAGATTCATAGCAGCCGATCTAGGGAAGGATAGTATCGACCCCACAACGTACTCTGCGCTCGACAATACCAACACTAAACTTCCCTTTTTTAAACTATCCGACTCCATCTCGAAAGACTAGTTGATTAGCTAAAAGTTAGAGTTTGCTTTATCGTTTGCTTTGAACTTTCACGAAAATATACGAAAGTCGAGGAATATTTCACAAGAGCAACAAAGTCACCTCTCCTAAATCTTAGATTATCAAAACTTCTTGATGAGGCAGGAAACTAATGGACTGCTTTGGACTGTTAATTTATTTCACAAGCTATGTGTAATCATCTTACGTTATTGTTTGTCAACTTTTATAACTGAGCAAATAATAACTGTATGTCCGGGATTTGGGAAACGAGCTGTGAGCCTTTAGATAATTCGCAGCTAAACTTAACCTGGTTGGGGTAAGCCAAAAGAGCTTTGAAAACAAACTTGCGTTTTAGAAATGCCACTGAGCTGCTCCTTTTCAGTCCAATCCGGATTTATCGCATTTGGAACTCATTACGGTGTGGGAAGTTCATTCTTGTTCATATTTGCGTTTTATGTAGTACAGCTATTCACTGTTTTCTACAAACAACCCATCACCGTAACAAAGCAGGTAAGGAGGGGTTCACTTCATGGTACTTTTATACTTGTGGCAAGAGAGTTTTAGAGATTAGAAAACCACCACTTTTAGA
This sequence comes from Trissonchulus latispiculum, assembly GCA_030248195.1. Classification (NCBI taxonomy): domain Eukaryota; kingdom Metazoa; phylum Nematoda; class Enoplea; order Enoplida; family Ironidae; genus Trissonchulus; species Trissonchulus latispiculum. The sequence goes on along the minus strand of JASAND010029336.1, from coordinate 62,048 downwards.
TTTGTAGTCAAAATGTATTGTCAAAATGACAACTCAAAATTATTTGCACCGTTTTGTCCCATATGGGGATAGGAATACAGAATTTACCAGCTGTTGAGTCAATTCAAATGTGTAGTTGCACGCAGTTACTGATTATAAAAAGTTATAAAATTGCAATTATTAAGAAGTTGTGTTATGTTTTAGATAAAGTACAATGCTGACTTTCCATCTACTACTATCTGCACCCTCAACCCATACTGGAAATCAATGCTGATATGGTCACATTTTGGAAGAAATTTGGTAAAGCTTTTTGTGTGATTTATGTGTAAGCAAAAGTTATTTGCGCATGATGAATCAGGGGACTGTGAGTAAGCTAGCTTCAGTTAAGAAGCTATTGAGTGACTAAATTGAGGCCAAGTTTTTGTTGGTTAGTCTTCTTCTATATATGTTATGATGTTCGCCGTAACAGGAACAAGGCACATCGATAGAGCAAACAATTGGTGCAATGTGAATTGGAACACGTTACGGTGTGGGAGGCTAGTTCTTGAACATATTTGTTTTACATAGTACAACTATGTAGTACGACTTTGTAGTACGTCGTTTATGTAGTACGTTTTCTTCAACTGAAACAGAAAAGGTGCAATAATGCCAAAATATTGCCATATTTGTTTTGTTTGAAACCCGACTTCAAAGAGCTGGTCATCGTTAAACCTTTCGGAAGGAGTTTGGCAAGAGGCCGTGATGTTGTGAAAAAGCTGATATAGTTTTTGAGTTAGCAAAAATCTTACCTACTCCTTTGGAGATCACCCGAACGCTGTCCATTTAACTAGTCGTGCTGGACTGAAGCCGTGTGTAAGTCCGACTAGGTCGGGTCAGACGCCCTCAGGAGGCTCCTCATAGTGAATCCTATTGAGCTCTTCAACGCAATCCTAAAACTGATGATGTAGCAGAATCATGTAATAGTTGATGCATGTGCAACCTCCGCAGGAAAATGCATCTATAGGTATATTTTAGGCCAAATCTTTGAATAACCTTCAAAACCTTATTGTGGGTGTTAAGAATAAAAGCTCATTGAGCATGGACGATACTATTAACAGTTCAGGTAAGAAAATTTTGAACGTGTAGGAAAATGCGCTATAACTATACCAGCAACTGGGTTTCTAAGAATTAAGCTTGATTAAGAATTTCCCACTGGCTTATTGCAGGTAATAAATTCAGAATATTAGTTTTTTACTTACAACCTTAACGAGTAACTTAGCAGGTCTTAGTAAAGTTTCTTTCACGAATGAACATTCTTGCTTAAATTGACTTATGCATCCTTCGGGTGAATTTACCCAGTCCGTTAATGGAATTCCAGTTTCCCCCTGGGTACTTTCTAGGCTACTACTCTACTTTTACTAGGCTAACGCTGGTAACCTTTTTGAATGGAGATAAAAGAGGATAAAACTGGTTGTAATAAATTTTCTTAGTTCTCGGATTCGGGAAGGCCTAATTGTGTAAAAGTTCCAAAATATTGTGCCAATTAAATGCGGGCTAGAGAGAATATTACAGACAAATATCAAACTTCAAAAAATCGGGCAAGTCAGACTGCTCTGCCTAATCAAACAATCTCATATTCAGGATTAAATGTTGATACCGACATGGTTGTTTTTCAATTAAATATGTATTTTTAGTTTTTACTCCACCAGAGCACAATATATTATATAATATATATTCCCAAAGACAAGACAAAATGTTTGCTTTCAACCCTAAACTGAGGCAAAGCTACTGAGGTTCAAAGCGACAGAACCTCAAAATTTGATAATTTCAGCTATTCGGCATCTTTTCTTGTGGAAAATTATTGATATATTCAAGAAAGGCTTTTATTCGCAGTGTGCATTGTATCCAAATGTTATTTTTATGTCTTTTCTCAATCGTACACGAAAAGAGAACATTCCTGCTGCGTCTCAACGCAGCAGGTCTTTAATGTTAGCTAAGCTATTTAGATGTCTATGCGCCTCTTTGTAAAATTATAGCATTTATACATAAATGCACGTAGCTAATGCTTTAAGACTGTAAGAGCAAGATCTATACGAAAACGCTTTCACGCTCCCCTGTGATAAGCATTTTACATTTTCCACAAGATTAAGAACTGTATTAAGATACGGCAGCCCGGTTCTAAGTTTACAGTGCCAAACAGTTGTTTAGTTCACACTTGAGATCAGCTTATGCAGACCTTTATTCGTAATTGCATAATAACATCCAAAGCCATTTGAAGCGTCATAGCTCAGAAGAGTTCAATCTCTGAAGAATTCTTCTGGGAATTTCTGAAACAGTGTATTTTCAGACACTGCTGCTTTATTTTGGCAACTTGCTCCCTCTCTCTCTCCTGCTGTATCAAGGTGGTGATTCCTTTTGGGCACCTATCATTGATTGCCGCCCAAATCAAAATAAACTTTGGAAAATAAGTTTTCAAGTGTTGCAGTAGCCTAAACGCGATCCCTCTTGAAAAAATCAACATTTCCGTTCAGGACAGTTTTCCCAATTTCTGAAACCTGGACGCAGTTACTTAGTTTTAGCTATATTCACTAGAAAGATCTTGATGTGCTCTACAGTGTTTGCTTTTCGAAACAACATTCTGGCTTTTCTCTGTCCTAAGCTATAGCTCAGATTCCTAAGTAAGAGCCAAAATTTTGTCATTTATGCAGAATTCAAATAATCCATTGCTTTTCCAGTACAACGTAGTGTAACGGAAAATTAAGCTATAGCTGTCAATTTTAGATCCCCCAAGGGACAATTATCGGAAGCTAGTCATCATCCAATTGCTATCCTGTAAACTGCTATCATAAAAAATGTAGGCTGTTGCAAAAACACTACGAATTTCCTTTCCAGTGATTGTGTTGAATTAATACCATGCAAGCTAGAGGGTTGCTACTTGGCAGACGTGTTCGAACACAAGAAAACCCCGGAACCCAATTTAGCTGCCCAAATGCTGCTTTCTAGCGAAAACGGTTGCTTGTCAGAGTTGGAAAAAGTAGGCAAAATCCAGGTTGCGCAAACATTTCTAATAATTTCTCCACAAGGAATTCATAATGACTAAGAAAGTCCCAGCTATTAGAGGGACCAAATGATGTAATCCATGTTTCCCGAAAAACTTTACTTCAGCATGCAACACAATCTGAAAATTTACACTCTTACTAAAATGCGGCAAAAGTCATTTGGAAAAGTGGAATAAGTTTCATTGCATTCATTAAAACGCGAAAATGTTAAGCTGCATTTTGATATAAAACGGCCTGTTATCTCCAAGTAATAAATGAGTGATAATGGTTCTACGTTGAGGTCTTCAAAAGGAGTCACCACCTTTAACAAAAACTGTAGCTTTAACCGAAAATAATGAAACAGAAAATATTATGTTAATGTGGGAATAGTGCTAGAATAAATGATGAAAAATTTTCCGCATAAATCGAATAAACTAATAAGAAGCACAAATTCTACTGCGCAGCAGGCTGTTGGTCGTTTGTTAGGCTTAAAGTGTTATTAAGTTTACCTTTTGCAGACACTTTTCCTTGTTAAATTTCTGCTTTCCATTGTTAAAAGCTGTCGCGATGTTCAGCACGCTGTTTTAGATCTGCAATCTTCTTCCCATCAAAAATGTCCATTAAATTGGATAAGAGGATATCGTTCTTGCTACTACATTGGTTTAGCAGTGTCGGACATGAGGTGAGTTCAAGTTATAATTAACGGTGCTTCGTTTAATACTATATCCATTTTCTATTGTCTGTAGCTCGCAATGTCAAAGTGCTGCTATATTCTATATGTACCGAACAGACTAAAGGTAGGATTTAGTTTTTACGTTTACGTTTACGTTTTTCATATTGATACAACGCTAGGCACACCACCATCATGGTACTCAATCTAACTTACTGTGTCAGTGAAAATGGTTTCTCTTGAGCCACACATACTGGCATCTAACTGACGTATGTAAACCCCATGCGCCAGAGGTTAACCTGGACAAGTGGACGCTGCTCACTCATAACTACTGCTTTATTGTGACAACGGTTTCGTCTGATGATCAAGTTGAAGACCAACGTAAGTAGTAATGGTTGCAAACACGGAGGCATATTGGGAGGGGTTGTGGTTGTGAAGGAAAATTGGGTTGCCGTTTTTGAGGTTGTGGAGTTGGAGGGAGGATTTGTGATTCAAACTTTGATCGGAACCACGGTCGACCCAAGATCAAATTTCAAGGTTGTCCACATTCGCTCGAAAAACGATATCTAGGGAGATTTCAAAAAACACCTTCGTTTTGTTCTATTCTTATTTATTCGGTTATTTCAATATTCATCTATATTTGCTGCAATATATCCGTTTTTCTATGTTATCCATTTAAATTATTGCCATGTTTGCTACGTCAACCTATTGCATTGTCGAAATTTAAGTACGTAGAATTTTAAAATTGCGTTAGATTGTAGCCGCTGCCTACCTACTGTGGACTATAATTAATTTAGCTACTTAAGATTATAATTCTGGCCTTACTAGTATTCAAAAATGATGTTAGATCTTAACTATTACGCACGATTTGTATTGATTATTAAAACTTCAATCGTGGCCTTACTGTTTAATTTTTGTATGTAAAAACGTTCCACTGGGGGTAATTTAAGTACATAGAATTCAAAACGGCATGAGATTTGAACTGTATGCAGGGATAAAGCAGTATGCAACAATTTAATTTGATTATTAAAACGACTGCTAACAACAACCTATTTTTAACTTTTGAAAATCAATGCACTTGGTCAAAAATGTAGTTTCGATAAATTTGTCCCAGTTGGTAACGGAGCCTCATCAACGGTGCTGGGGCAAGACCTCAGTGCATCCTTATCTTAAAAAACCGTGCCTATAAATAATCGGTTTGTGTTTAAAGTTGTGGTCTTACTGTTGAAAATTGAAAATTGAAATACTAATTGAAAATGAAAACGTTGTAGTAGAGGCAATTTAAGTACTTAGAATTCGAGAGGTATTCGAAGTAGCAGAATCAGTTAATCATCAGAAAATCAACAGAGACCAATAACATTATCATTTCCAGAATCCTCGCGATGAGAGCTAAATTGTTATAGAAGTTAAAATTTTGGAAAACTTGAAAGTTGCAAAATATCGGGAAAATTTTGCTGAAATTTTATCTTGCATATTCCTGGAGATTGTGAAAATATGTAATGTTATGGACCTCTGATAAATATTAAATGCAGTGGATACAATTTTACAGTTAAATACAGTTTTTACACACGATTTCGTGTCAGACATTATTATATAATTTGTATTGTGAGTTACAGTAAGTGATATATTTACAGTTAATAACAGAGATTAGTATAGTGTTAGTATATTAGTATAGTATATTAGTACAGTTTATGGGAATGGACTCGCACATTCCACTTGGCGCGGGGTGGAGTCCAAAGTTGTCGCACACGACGGGTCAGACACCGTGCGAGTTCGAAATATTCTGTCTCAGTGGTCACATCAAGCTCGGGCCATAAACTTTCCGAGTAGCCCGGAAGGAACAGCTTTGTTTCCAACTTCTGATTAATTATCACGTTGGGAGTCCAGCCAACGCTGTCTGGATCCCTGAACGCTCCAAGATTTATCGCTTCCACTCATTATGTAACGCATCGTCATCGATTAACTGATGCTCTTCCAACCCACTGCTCACTTCCAACTCCATTTACTGACATTTTACCATCAGCTATTTCCTATTTATACACAACAATCAGTTAACAATTGCGCGGTAAAACTCGATTTAGTTAACTAAAATTATATTTTCATAAACATTCACACATATATCCAAATCTGAAGTTTGTTGTACTGTTCCCTTCCCTTGCCTTGTTCATATATTTATCCTGTAATAAGTATGATAAATTATCTCACTGACTTTAGGGGCACCATCTAGCTTAAATAATTAAATTGCACATAAAACACTACCTTAAAAGTCGTTGGAGAGTTGGGCAAGGTTACAGGACTCAACAATTCAACTGAACAAGAGAACATGTACAGCATTCCTGAAAGCAAACAGTGACAGTCAAAGTTGTAACTACAAACATGTTAGTATTAAACCAATACATATCTAGATACACTAACAAATAACTAATCGAATAGACAACAGATATCGTATCAAATCATTGACCGATATTATACTGCCACCCATAAGATGAAGTTCGAAGTGAGCAGTGAACAGTGGTTTGTGTGAATATCAGTTATTCGACAACGATGCCTATGGAGAAGAAGTGAATAGATTAGAAATGTACTATCCACTAAACAATTCGATTTGCACTGAATGATCACGTACCCTCGTAGGTTGCAATAGAAGAGTGATTGATATTCCCAAGAATGTAGTTTGTCACTTCATGCAATAGAAAGTGCTTTGTTAGATTGCTACCCATCGTGTGTGGGTACTAATTTTGGTTATGGTTAGCTAATGCTATCATAAAAGGTGCTTTCATTTGAAACCCATCATGCATGGACACTAACTTTGTTTATTCTTAGCCAATGCGAACATTGAAGCAATACTTGCATTAGAAAGCTTTCATTTGATACCCAACATGGTTGAGTATTAAATCTGTAGAATTTCCAAATACAAAAATACAAAGACGTTAGTGAGCTTACAAAACATCCTGGAAATGCAGGATAAGAAAGCGTGATACCACCAGAATAATAAATACGGCTAATTAATACAAGGCCAACACTGGGTTCTCTGATTAATTCAATTTTCTCCTTGAGACGCGAAACCCGAAAAATTAAAAGTACGTCGGGTACTCAATGTCTCAAAGATAAAGCAATCGGACAAAGCCGTAACTTTGCTCTGCGAGCACGTAACCTGAAACACAAATACAAAGTTAGCTATATTCGTATACAGATATTTCCCTAAAAAGAAATGGACAACTTAGATTGGCGAGGAAAAATGAGTAGACAGTCAGAACGAGACTTCCAAGTTTGGTATTCAACGAGCCTATATTATATATAGCCTAGCTCAAATATTTCCTCCTCCGCAGAGTATCTTTGCAGTTAATATACTCACGAAGTCTCTTTATAACTCATATACTTAATCCAACTTCATGTTTAAAACATAAAACTCATTGAATTAAAATTTACCTAGTTTTTGTTGATCCATCTGGAAGCCTATATTTGAGATACTCGCCACCACCAGCCTCCGTCCCCCACCCTAACTGATACCCCCTCTCCCCTATGCATCACCCACCACCTAGTCCACCTTAACAACCTCCAGAACCACCTCTGCCTCCGGGACCCCACACACCTCATCACCCTGAGCCGCTCGCCTGACGAGTTGGTCAACGCGCGGCGAGGAAAAATGAGTAGACCGAGACCGAGACTTCCAAGGACCGCATCGTCCCCCCCCTTAATCACATCTGTCAACTTCTGCGATTTGTGGCGGAGGGAACTGGCACTTACTTTAACGCCACCTTCCATAATTAACTCTGAAGACAAATTGAATATTTACAGGCATGGTTGTTTTAAGATAAGGATTCACCGTGGTCTGACCTCGGCACCGGTGGTGAGGCCCCGTTCCCAGCCGGTACCTAAATTTTTTGACCAAGTACATTGATTGAATTTGAACATTGAAAGTCAAAAATAGGTTACCGCTAGCAGTCGTTTTCATAATCCAATTAAAGTATCGTATACTGCTTCATTCCTACGTCACCGTTATAATCTAAGGCATAGAATCCATTTTTGAATTCTATGTAGTTAAATTACCCCTAGTAGAATGTTTTTCACACACAAAAATTCAACAGTAAGGCCACGATTGAAACTTTAATAAAACAATTCGTACGTATTCGAACGTAATAGCTAGAATCTAACGCCATTTTTGATTACTATTAAGTACGGAATTATAATTGTGAGTAGCTAAGTTAATTATTGGGCACAGTATTCGTAGGTAAAATCTAACGCATTTTTAAAATTCTACGTACTTAAATTCCGGCAAGGCAATAAGGTTTACGTACAATCATAGAAATAATTTAAATGGACAAGACGGACATGTGGATAATACGGAAGCAAATATGGATGAATATGAATTAAGCTTTACGTAGAAGATAAAATATGGGATCATATTTGAATTCTAGGGCTCCCTAGTTAAAGTTAAAGTTAAAAACCTCCTAGTTAAAGTTTTCCTGGGGAAAATAACAATTTTGAAATTTCACCTAGGGTCGGTTGAGGCTTCGGCCATGACTACAGCACGGAAGTTAAGGGATAGAACATAACTAAAATTATTTTTGAAATTTCTGACCCAGAAAACCCCATAGATAACCTAACCGAGCGATACTGGACAACTTTGAAATTTGACCTTGTGTCCACCGTGGTTCCGGTCACCTCCACTACCTCAAAAACCTCTCTCCAATGCCACAACCTCAGCCCTCTCCCCAAGTTTCCTCCACAACCCCAAACCCTCCCTTAATTTTCCTCCATGGCTCCAAAAACCTCCCCATTTCCCTCCACAATTCCAACTCCTCCAATAAGTCTCAATTTTTGCATCCATTACTACTATCGTAGGTGGCGCGTACCCGCTTGGGATACACCAGCACTTCCGAAAAGCTACCTGTTTTTGGGGCGTGTTGGTTGCAAACGATTCAGGTACTCAAAACAGATCACATAGCTTTCCGAGTTTATCTCTGATCCCATGCCATTTGCGCTAGGGACATGGAGTGTCGAAAGATGCTGTGCTCCTCTACCTTGCGTATGACAAGTTACTGGATGTCATACAACCGAAGCCGAAAGGCCAAGAAGGTGGCTGTTCCACCTTCACATTGTGGGACAGCATTCAGGCGACGTAGCGATAGCCATCTTAGCAATGCTTGATGGGGAGAGACAAAGGTTAAAGCTCTCATATTGCCTCTCGGCTGAAGAACCCGGGCAATAACAACAACAACTACTACAACATGATCACCGTACAATCCTTTGACTGTCCACAACACTGACTATTAAATAAACTAAATTATTCTAAACCTTTTAAACCATTTTCTGTCAATCGAGATTGAAAGTGTAACATGGGACAGCATTATTGACTAAAATTATGTAAGCTGTTTTTGCAGGCATAATTTCACGGATGTGGATAACATTTGCTTATCGCTGCATGCGAATGCACATGGTCCTGTCTTCATCGACAGAGCACAGTTCGACGACTTTAACAATATGCTGTAGGTTCCACCAAATGTAGGTTAATAGAATGATAGTGACAGCTGGCAGTCTCTGCTATAAGTCGCTGCATACTAGAAGATAATATCATCTACAATATCATGCTTGAAATGACAAATTCATTTCAAATAGTTTACGACGAAAGACCGACCTCCCGTGACCAAATCCTGATTTTTAAAAACGCGTTTCTTGCTCAAATGTCAAACGTTAATTTATTCCCGATTTTAATCGATAATCAAGTAAAGACATGCTGAGCGAAAACGGTAGCTAATACTGAACTTCAATTTAAAGCTTTATAATGTATATTTCCTATATTTGGAGCTCAAAGCCGATAATCCGCAATCCCTACTAAAATTATGAACATACCTCGTTTTGACACCCTGCGCACGGAAACTTTAACTATAGTACGACCATAATATGTGTGTACAAACTTCGACCGTTTATAGCAGATTAACTTTTGGAGTAAACCCCAAAAATTTATATATATTTTTAGAATCCTCAGGAACCCGAGATTTCGAAAATCCGGAGAAATCCGGAATTCCGGGTTTCATTCATGGAAAATTTAAAAATTTTAGTTTTTCGCCCAATTTTTATCGCAATCAACATTTTGTTCTCACGATCGAATAGAGCTGGTACAGATACACATTGTTGCTCCAAGAAATTTTTCACGAAAATGCACCCAATTTCCGGAATTCCGGGTTTTCAAAATTTCCGGATTTTGAAAATTGCCTCCAATACCCACAAGATGGGCTTCATTCGAAAGCTCTTATCGAGCTGAACAACTTTTGTAATAGAATGAATTCTTGAAAATGCACACAATTCCCGGAATTCGAGAAATCCGGATTTTCCGGACTTTAACAATATGCCGTAGGTTCCACCAAATGTAGGTTAATAGAATGATAGTGACAGCTGGCAGTCTCTGCTATAAGTCGCTGAATACTAGAAGATAATATCATCTACAATATCATGCTTGAAATGACAAATTCATTTCAAATAGTTTACGACGAAAGACCGACCTCCCGTGACCAAATCCTGATTTTTAAAAACGCGTTTCTTGCTCAAATGTCAAACGTTTATTTATTCCCGATTTTAATCGATAATCAAGTGAAGACATGCTGAGCGAAAACGGTAGCTAATACTGAACTTCAATTTAAAGCTTTATAATGTATATTTTCCTATATTTGGAGCTCAAAGCCGATAATCCGCAATCCCTACTAAAAATTATGAACATACCTCGTTTTGATACCCTGCGCGGGGAAACTTTAACTACAGTATGACCAAAAAATGTGTGTACAAACTTCGACCGTTTATAGCAGATTAACCTTTGGAGTAAACCCCCAAAATATATTTTTTTTAGAATCCTCAGGAACCCGAGATTTCGAAAATCCAGAAAAATTCGGAATTCCGGGATTCATTCATGGAAAATCTAAAATTTTTAGATTTTCGCCCAATTTTTATCGCAATCAACATTTTGTTCTCACGATCGAATAGAGCTGGTCCAGATGCATATTGTTGCTCCAAGAAATTTTTCACGAAAATCACCCAATTTCCGGAATTCCGGGTTTTCAAAATTTCCGGATTTTGAAAATTGTCTCCAATACCCACAAGATGGGCTTCATTTGAAAGCTCTTATCGAGCTGAACAACTTTTATAATAGAATGAATTCTTGAAAATGCACACAATTCCCGGAATTCGAGAAATCCGGATTTCCCGGATTTTAAAAATTTGGTCCAATACCCCACAATATGGATATCATTCGAAAGCTCTTGATGAGCTGAACAAATCTCGTGATAGAACTAATGTCAGAAAATCCACCAAATTCCCGAAATTCACGAATTCCGGATTTCACTCTAGCTTGGAACGTATTAGCCAATTCCGAGAACTAGGCTCATTTCTCGAGTTGACTCTATTACATGATTTGTTCAGCTCATCAACAGCTTTCGAATGATACCCATCTTGTGGGTATTGGAGAAAATTTCTAAAATCCGGAAATTTTGAAAACCCAGAATTCCGGAAATTGGGTGATTTTCGTGAAAAATTTCTAAGAGCACAAATATGCAGCGGGACCAGCTCTATTTTGATTACGATAAAAATTGGGCAAAAAACTAAAAATTTCAAATTTTCCGTGAATGAAACCGGAATTCCGGAATTTTCCGGATTTTCGATATCTCTGGTTGCTGATGATTCTATAAATATATACATTGTTGGGGTTTACTCCAAAGGTTAATCTGCTATAAACGGCCGAAATTTGTACACACATTTTTTGGTCGTACTATAGCATTAACTGAGATCATTACCATTTAGACACAGCTGTATTAAAAAAGTTGTTCCTCGTCTCTGTTGCTACCGATCGATATATACCCTATTTTGTTATACTAGCAACTGTGAGTCCAAAGGATCAAGGATCACAGGGAACAATAGAACGTTGTTTTGATTTTGATAAATTTGGTGATTCTCAAGCAGATTGGATAAGAAATCATAAAAGCACATGTGAAAATTGTGAACAATGCCTGATTTCTGGCAAAATTTGCAATCATACAATACATTTGGCGAAGGATCTACTCTTCAAAAATTTTAAGATCTGTCTGAAAATTAGTAAAAATTGCGAATTTTTGCAGACTTTTTTGCAAAAATTAACAGTATAAATAATTTTAACAATTTTTAAAGTTTTCAGAATATTCAGTGAGATATGCTTTAAAATATGCAATTTCAGTAAAACTCCCTAAGGTATACCTATATGCTTGCTTTCTTGGCTAGAGGTGTTTTTTGCCGGTCTGTGGTGGGGGTCTGTACATCCCCCTCTATTCCGTCCACGTGGTCCTTTGACTGCAATCATGGTGGCAAGTTTTTCGAGCTAACTCTTGTGGTAGAAATTTGCCATTACTTTCATAGGAATACTATTTATGCCTAGACAACAGCTGTCTGAATCTGTCTTTTATCTGCTGCAGTTTTGCAGTCGAGTTCAAGGCATTCACGAGTATGAAATTAAGTTTTCTAATTATCCAAAAGCAGTCCTTTATCTAAATTCTTGCTTTGAAAATTTCTCAAAGAAAATCCGTCACTCAAACAAATTACACCAAAGTTGTCAGCTGCGTCTGTGCGAAGTGGTTGATCAGCATACCATACAGAGCGGAAATGTTTTCTGTCACAAAAGTTTTAGCGTAATGTTTAGTTTTTTCCATGTTTCCACATGACGAGGTCACTCTTGGTTTTGTCAACAGAACGATACATGCAATATTATGCAAAATGATCTTGTGTTGTTTCGCGTAACCGGGGGGGGGGGGTTCAAAATACATGAAAACAAGAAAAATTAAGAGATGCTGGAAAAATCCAGAGAGCTACAGTTGAGATTCTATATTGCTTTAGTTTAAATACGTCTCTATACGGAAAGAAAATGATGCAAGTGAGAGGTTATGCTGTTGAAATGTGGACGGGTATTTACTACTTTGACAATCGGTGGAGGGCTATCTGGAACAACTCATGCAATCTGAAGTAAGCTTGCATATTTTGTTTCGTTTGTAGCTTAAACACTGAATGCAAAAATCCCACACTACGAAAACCACCAAGACAGCCAGCATCGCTTAAGGTACTTTTGTTGTCACTTGGATCATTGGCAGTTTTACCTACAAATGTTGTAGAATGCTTTTTCGCTTGGATATTGATCTCTGCTGTACAGGTTTATTCGCTTGAGATGAGCATTTAGACCCGTTGGCAGACAGGCCGATTTTAAACAAATTACAGCATATTTTAATATTTTGTAGTATAACCTAGCTTTTACAATACCATGTGGGGCTTTTGACATAGTATTGTTAGTAAAATTACGGAAGCTAACTTTTGACGGGCCTGGGCCGAATCTTCTCAGCTTGCGGGCCGGGACGGGCCAAAAAAAGTTTGCCAGAGGCCCAGGCCCGTCCGAGCCGAGCAAATTTTGTACGCGATCCAGGCGGCCTCTTCTCTATTCGTAGCTATCTCAAAGCAGTCGCTTATCTTCTAACCTGACTTTGTAGTCGCTTGGGTACACTTTCATTGGCAAACAAGCGATGATTGATGATAATAATAATAAAGCGATGATAATCCTGGGATCAATTGACCTCCCTATTGGAGCCCCTTCGTGGCAACTGCACATGTCGTTTTAATTGTGCCAGCGAGATTCCGAACAATCATTCCGTACACTCCCATAACTGTTAGGTCGAACGTAAACGTGGGAACATCTACAATTTCCAGACAATTTTTATCTTTGAGAAAGACCCCACTCCAGAAATAATCCCGTCTTCGACGGTTTCAGTCGGATAAACCGACGATTGTTCCATTCTGATTCGTTTCACGTTGATCACGCTAGTTCTCTTCAATTTTTTGTGATGCGAGGCTATCCCTTAACTTTCCTTGATCCCCTGTGTTGTCAGTGGGCGACTTTATCTATGTGATTCTGGTATTCAGACTAGCTAATCCAGTTGGAGTTTTGAGCTAATCGCAAATTTAATTGCTATCAAGTGAAGATATAATAACCATGTTATCTTTACTCAACCACGTTGACAAAATAGAAATAACAAAATCTGGTTTAGTCCAGTTTTATTGCATTGATTATTTGTTATTGCTTGACTTGTTATTATTGTTGCCTTCTTAAAGACATGTTGTGGTGTCAGTTTTAGTCTAAAAATTTCAGAGTTATATTAGCCCAGTTGATTCCGCTTTACAAAGCTTACTGTGGCTCGTACAGTTAGAGTTGCTGTTGTTCCTGGAAGTTTGCAGTCGGCAACTGCTTTGACGCGTTTCAGGTACATAAGTCTAGCAGATTTTTACTGGAAGCAATCTGTATCAAAAGAACGACGTTGTCTTCACTCAGATTTGTACTATGGGTCTGGCGGACTTGCTGTTGCTAGCTGTTATGCTCATCGAAGTCTAGTGTGCCAAATCCAAGACGAACCTGATAACATCTGCCTAGGTACAAAACTCTCTGAAGTGTCGGCAAGTTTATATTTGAGTTTCGTCATAAACTCATTCAGTGCTAGAAAAAGGTAAGAGCATTTGCGCGCAGAGAGTTAAACGAGCTAAAGAGTTAACATTAAGTCATGTTTTTCGCGCAAAGGGTTCAAGGCACAGTGCAGAGTGCAATTTAACTATCCTGCGGGGTTAAACGAGTTAAAATGTTCTAACTCTGCTCCTTTAACTCGCAGAAGAAAAGGTCCTGAGTCAAAAAATGTTAGAATTTGAGCAAAAGGATGCCTGTTGTAGAAAATGGAAAACAAATCGTGGAAACTAGTGCAGAATATTCTTTGTACCAACTGGACACTTTGGCTGATTTTGCTTCATTTGCATCTGACGGTTGGCTGTCGTTGCAGTTGAAGCTGCTAGCAATTTTCAATTATGCTTCCGATGCTGCAATTGATTACTACTTTGAAACATTGGTTTGTTTTGGTTGATTTGCTTAGAATGCCAGATGTTCCAAGTTTCCATGTCTTTCAAGTGTATTCAATTCAAATGTCTGACCATACATTAACAAAGGATCGGGTCCTGGGGAGCTTGCCCTCAGAATATTCTAAGACACCCCAAACCTCCGCTTTAACCCATATGTCTGACTGTTCTGGTTAATATCTTTCAGAACTTAGCTGTAATTTGTCAGTAATTTCTATTTGTACTAATAGTACCGTCATACAAGCTGCATCAAGGACACTTGCATTCGGTTAATCGTCAGTGGTCAATATTAGCAAACATTTTATATTGAGTATTGACTTAAGGTTTCTCTATACTAAAATCTTTGTCTTTATCAAATCTTTATCAAATTTATCCTATTCAAAAACGTGTCACTACAGTTTGGGAACGAATTTAAACTTAAGGTGGCTCAATCGGTAGAGCGTTGGCCTAGACAGCCAAAGGTTGTGGGTTCGATCCCCACCTCAGGCCCGCATTTCTCGGGTCGGAGGTGCTGTACTGACATTTTTCTTTCTTTCGTTTATAATCTTGTATTATTCTCTATACTAATACAGCCCTCATAGAACTGTTTTGTATGGTACTCGAACCAATGAGATTATTCAAAAGTTATTCTATTGTATATTGTCTGATCCTATTCAAGACAAGTAGGCCCGAAAGGGGCAAAATTCCGTATAGACCTGTTATTATTCTATTATTTTGTTAGCATCCTCTGTTCGAAGCTCCGCTAAATGCTGGAACCTTCAGTCGTGTGATTTGCAGCTTTCACTGACAGTGACATCCTAGTGTTTCATGACATCCGTTTAATCTATTTCGAGATCGTACTTACTAGCATCGCCGAAAAGGCCCCCTACTATTTGTTGACTGCTTGGTAGGCCAGACTTCCGTTCCGTCACCAAACAAAAACAGCATACATAGAATAATACAATAAGGAGGTATATACTGCATGCAGTTCTGCAATAACAATAACATATTTTATGCTTTTCATTTAAAACTTTGTTTCTGAAAAAAGTATTGAATACTTGGAATTGTTATTCTTCTACGAAATTTGTCGCGGATGTACCTAAAGATTAGTGATAAGATGTCTATGCATGCCATGCCATGTTTGGACCGAACTTATGGCGTCAAGCTCAAACTAGTACTTAAGGGGGGGGGTCCACTTGGGGTCATTTTTCCGATTTTCTCCGATCTCGCTGATTTTCACATGTTTTACTCTCCAAGTGGTATATTTTAACGAGTTTTCAAAATTAAAGTCGTAACTCTTAATGAATTAATTTTAATTCGTAATAATAATAATAACGTAATAACTTAAGTAATTAATTTTTATTAATTATTAATTTTTAAATGATTAAAATTTGACTTGATGCTCGAGTCGTGTTAAGTTGTAATCTTTCAAAAATTAATTTAAAAATTTTAAAGTCCTAAATTCTAATTCTAATTCTAATTACATTTTAGCGTTATTTTAGTGTATAACTTGTCCAGAATCATCAACGTTTGTCCAGAGATTTTTTGGCGTACACGAAAAATGACAACATTTTAATTTCCTATGTTTAACACATGAAATCTCAACTTTGAGGTGAAATTGCTCGACAACCGTAAGAGTTATGCCTTTAATTTTAAAAACTCGTGAAAATATAACATTTGGACAATAAAATGTGTGAAAATCAGTGAGATTGGAGAAAGTCGGAAAAATGACTCAAAAACGGACCCCTCCATAAGTACCTAAAGCAACTATGCGCAGCTCCCAGGCTTCACTGGTGTTCAAAAACATGCTATGGTACGCGATGGCTAAGCTAAGGTACGTTACGCTATTAATTACTAAAACGGTGGTTTCAGTCATGATACAAATCGGCTCTTGCAAATAAGCACAATACATTTGCACGCGTGCAACTGTTCCCAAGAAAAACATATGCTCCAGCATAATTCCACTTCTATTGACGATAGTAAATACAATCGAGTTGAAATGGTACACTGAAGATCAAAACCAAACTGTTTAAAGCGGCAGATCAATAACTCTACTTGCACTAATACCATTAATGAAATGTTACAGACCATGCCCCAAAGCCCAGCTGCAGGTTGACGACTTTAATAAAGACAGGGCGAAGAATCACCTGGACATTTTCAAGTAGAAAAGGCAAAGTCTAATACAGGGAGATACAATACAATACAACGAAAAACATTTCAATTTGAAGGCTACGAAATGCGAAGGACTGTTTAAACCAAGACTCAGCTGTAACTGCAACTGGAACTTCATCTGCGAGAAAGGGAAAAATCACTTGCTTTTAAACTCTAATGTGTTGACTGGAGATTAATGCGAAACTTCTGTAAAACACAGTGAGAGTCTGAAATGGAGAAAAGTTTGTCAAGTTTTCTGATTAGTTAACTGTCAGAAAAGTATTTAGAGAAATAGACTTTTATACCTAATTTGCAGTAAGTGACACTTTAGAGTAGGTTTGTCGCAACGACAGGTAATTAACAACTTAGCTCAACGACTTAGCTTAAGGCGAGCCTAGTTTCGAAACGCAGGGGATCCGAAAACAGAGAAACTAAGATTTAATGAAGGATTCAATCAAGGTACTAAAACAGCAAGACTCCCAAATAATTTTGAAATGAATTCCCAGAAAATAAACGTACGAAACAAGTTTACAGACGGCTTGGGTGGTTTCAAAAATTTGAAGTCCTTGGCAAAATAATTTGCATATTGTGCATGCAATAATAGTTCATTGCTAGACATGTGTTAAACATAGGCATTTTTCGAAGACAACAGACCAATTACACACAAAAGATACTACACAGCCGTATTAAGCTTTCCGGCTCCAGGCGGAATAAAAACGTAAACTAATTAAAACGTAATACGACGTAGGATCTTAAATTAACCGAGCAAGATTGTGATTCACGGATAAATAGTTTTCTGCTGCTTGCTTGTTCTCCTCTGATACTTTGTATATTTTGCCTTTACTTGCATTTATTTACCAAAAATTTAACAGTTATTAAAAATTTTTTCATATGTGAGTTCATATGTGTCATCCATTTCGTTTGCTATATCTTGTGACAAAATATTAATTGTTGGCTCATTCAAGGATTAATTTCATCCATTTATAAAAACTAAATTCCTATCCGGATTAAGGCCAAATGGAATGGTGCGTACCGTGCAGAAAAAGCTACATTTTTCCCGAATTATCGAAAAATGACTTGTATGATGAAGACATAAAATAACAATAACAAATTCTTAGCAGAACATGAAATAACAATAACAATAGCAAATTCTTTAATCCCTCGTCGAGAAATTAAATTTAATATTACGTTCTTATCCGTGCGAATTAGGCAAAGCTGTTAAGTCAGACATCAGCGTAAATGTTATTTGAACATTGCAAGCTTCACATCTAGTACTGAATAAAGCTGCTGTCTGGAGCCTGGATCAAATGCCAAACAAAAAATTGAGCATCGTCCCATCTCGTTACAGTTGCCGTGACAGAGTAAAATTCAAATTATAACCAAAAGTACTCTTCCAAGCGGTAATCAATGGTTGTGGCTGTCTGAACTTAAACGAACTGAACTGAACTGACCTGAAAATTTTTGATTTACAGCAACCCACATCCAAGATTACACAAGCTCGAAGTGACTCTGTGCTAGTTAACCCATCCAAACACTGACCAAGGGACCACAATTTGTGACTAAAACCCTGTTATCAAAGCCAAAATGGTAACCCCAAACGACCCATAACACTTTTCATCACTGCTTACATGTACCTGAGTTCTTGTTGAAGGAATTGATTTCTGCATTCATGTTGCGGCAAGAATACACAACTATTGAGTTCTATCAGTACCTTCAATTTCTGGTGCTTGGTATGGAATCCTTCATTGACAGCACTGATATGCCTTTGAATCCCGTTTTGAACTTGACGACTTTGGATTTGTTTATCCTGGAATGCGCCTATGGTGAAGCAAAGTGTTCGAAGTAAACGTTGTCTTGTTGAGGTTGTTTACATGAAGCTATTGCGCTTCGAGGAGCTTTCATTTCTTGGAATATTTTGTTAAGCAATGGAAATTTATTATTAATCGTACTTCCTATTTTAAACAATTGAAAATGGGAGGTCAAAAAAGCTATCCTGTTTTCCGCAAAGTGGTAATTGTTGTAACTGTTACAATGTTGTATCAGTTGGTGACTTTAGTTTCCGTATCATTTTAGTCGGTGATCCAAAATATTTTCTGTTTCAGTCGAGAACGCAAAATTATTTGGCTTCTGTTCTTCTCGTGGGGACTCAACAAAATTAAGTTCTTAAAGCGTTAAGTGGCTCCCTCTTTAGTTAAGTTGGCCTACCTTAACAATAGTGAAGGTTTCGAATTCAGGCTCAAATTGAACTCTGCCTATTTAGGACCCGACACAGCACAAAAGTTACTATAATTAACATGTGTGCACCTGTCATTTCCACTGAATGAGGAATTGGGTCAAAGTTGTTATGTCATACTTCGATTGCACCAAGCATTATTATGATTCAGCCGCCTTTTGTGGTAAACACATTTTAGTGTGGGAGTGCTAAATCTCACTTATTACTCACATGACCATGAAACGAAAATTCATAGAAAGAGTAAACACAATGACCATTTCTTGAGCCACCAATTTATTTACAGGTGCCTGTACTTACAGGTACATGTACCATCCTACACCAGTAGTTTTACTCTGAAATTTCAAAATTATGGTTCGCTTGGTACCAATCAGTGCACGGACAAATTAGCTAACTCAAGGCTTAGTAGTTGTCAATTCAAATGTTGACTATTAATTTGTAGAAGTTACAGTAGATTTGAAAGAAATGCATTCAAAAAATTGCTCTAATATTTATTATTAATTGCGAAATGCTGTGAATTCGAATCCCTCTTTGAATTTGGTTTGGTACGGGAAAACGAAAGATGCAGAAAAAATCTTAACTAATTTTTTCATCAATTTTTTCGAGTTTCAATAATAAAGGCGGCGGCTCAACCATAATAACACTTGACTCAATCACAGTACCTAGCAGGTTGGGCTTAATTGGTTTTGGCGTTGGCTAATTAAGTGGGAGTGCCAGGTGTGCAAACGTCTGTAATATTCAGGTAAAGATAATGCGTCGTAGTAACGAATACTTCATGATGGCTTCCTTAACTGTTAAAATTTTCTAACTATTTAGACAAAAGTGTAATATTAAGGAACACAACTTGTCAAAAACTTTATTTACTTTATTTTTCAAACTTTGTTTAAAAAACATTCAAAAAGCTTCATTTTATAAGCATCGTTTATATATTTACAGTTTCCCATTTTTCTTGGCACAATTGTGATATGGTTGTAGCCAGCATAGTATATCTCTACCGGCGACGAGTATAGTTGTACTTTCTCCAATCGCAGAAAGTGGCTGACGACTGACGATAATAGAACATATGGGTCAGTCAAATTAAAAACGGCACAAAGTGTACACGCGAAAATTCACTAAATTTCAACAATATTTACGAAGAAGTTTAGTAATTTTCGCGCAAATTTTCTGGGTTTTTGCGAAGATTTCTTTAATTTTGGAGCAAAGAAAAGTCCAAATTAGATGTATTTAATAGGAAAAGTGAGAAGATATTTGTAAAAATTTGCGCAAATTTTCTTGAAATCTTCGCAAATTGCACTTATATTTGCGCTGAAACTTTTTGTAATCTTAGCGTTTGTTGTACACTTCGGCCATTTTTAATTTGACTGAGCCACAAGAGTATGAAACCAAGGGTCCATGATATAATTCATATTTGAGAAGAAGAGTAAGCCACGAGAATAGCAGTAGCAACACGGCTCCTCTTCTTGGCATTGCGCAAAGGTGCTCCGGCCACAATACGCGAATGGGGGTCGACAGCATATATCCTCATCGTTCGAGGACTGAAACTGAAACTAGATTAGGTAAGGACCTGAAGCTCTCACTAGTTTCAGTCTTTTCTCAAAACAAAAACATTTGCAGGGTTTAAGCAGCTTTTGTTTCGTTGATATTCTGCAGGGGGAGCATAAATAATCATCTATTTATACTTCATATTATTTCTGAAAACTACTAATTACAGTTAAAAGACTGAATTTTCAAACTTTATTTTAAAAACTTCTAAAAAGCTTTATCCAAGAAAAATCGTATATATATATATATATATATATATATATATATATATATATATATATATATATATATAGATATATATATATATATATATATATATATATATATATATATATATATATATATATATATATATATATATATATATTGCAATCTTCATTCAAAAACAATACAAAGTTTTAGCACTACTTATCGGCTTGTCTAAGTTGTCTAACACGTTTGTGCTGTTTTTGATTGCAAACTGTAAATATATAAACTATTTTTCGGCTATACACATGTTTTAAAATAAAGTTTTTACTTAGACAAGCTGTCTTTCCTTAAAATCCACTTTTGTCTAAATGGCTGGAAAACTTTAACAGTCAATATAAGAAATCTCTGATGGCGTATTCATCACTGCGAAACATTAACGTCATCTACAGATTACGGTAACATTTGTGCTGTTGTGGAGACCTAAAGAGGCAGAGTTCAATTTGACCGTGAATTAGTTGTCTCTATTGTTAAGCGAGTCCAACTTAGCTCAGTAGCCACTTAACGCTTCAAGAAAAGCCATTAAGGATTAAATTTTGTTGGCTCCACACGGTAAGCACCGAAGCCAATTAGTTTCAGTTTCAGTTTCATGCGTAGGTTTAGATCTAAATTCACTTCGTTCAAGAAACTTTCTAGCTTTCAGAAATAATATAAAACACAAATACATAGATGACTATGCTCCCATTACAGAATACACAAAATCTTCAAAAATTTATGCTTTTGGAAAAAATAGCTTCCAACCGGTTCTGGTTCTACCGGTGCTTTTGGAACCGTTTTGCTAGCACAAAACGATCAACCTTACTGTAATGTAATGTTATGATCAAAATGTTATTTTGTAGAAATCAAATTAGTCACTTCCGGGATGGTAATCAAGGGGACTGCTTCACAATCGTGCCAAGTGAAAACGTGAAAATAGGACAGCACGAAGGTTGGCGCCATGTGTACATGTACTGTTTTAGAACAACTGCCATTATTAATTGACATTTTTAATAACGTTATTCATAATATAATATTACTGAATTTTGCTATGACATTACTGAATTATCAGTTGTCTAAGAGGTGTGATGCTAGTTTCCTTTGTGGGCAATTGATGTACAACATTTATAGAACTTATAGAAAATGGTTGAATTATGAATTGGTGAAACATTTGTAGGAGATGGATGAAAACTACTACCAAAAGGAAAGCTTTTTACTTATAGAGTACAGCTATTCAGAGGACACGTCTGTATGTTTAAGAAATTATGAGGAAAAGGAAAAAGTCATTGAGAAGTCGGTATATCGTTATTCAAAGCAACCGCTGTTCCAAATATCTGATTTTCAAACTGTCGTAGACTCAGTAAATTGTACCATTAATCACTCCTTATAAAATATCCTTATCATGAATGCAAAATCTTGGGGTTAATTTCATTATAGAGCGAAAATTTCTTGAATGCAATCTAGATTTGATTGTTCCAATTAGCTCCACCAAACTTAATATAGCGTCGGTTTCGTTGCAGTACTGAGGCTTTAGTATCTTTATCAATAAGATGAACATTGTTGAAAACACACTAAACCTAAAAATTAAAGTCGATTAATTTGATTATTATTTAATTAATTAAATTAAACAAACAGTCTTACCTTTTTGTCTTTTAGGCCTTCACTTAATACTGGATGTTTCCCCACCAAACGTGGTATTTGATCTTGAACAAGATGTTGGTCCTAAGGTGATAATACACCCCAAAGAGCAAGCACCTTGTCCACTCATTGATGGCTTTACGATTGGAAAGCTGCAAACATCCAGCTTTGGTGCAATACTGGTACATTTTACGAATCAATTCGACAGTAAAATAGAGCTCGTGTAATAGCGTAGGCAGTTATAGTCACATTTTTCGTGATTTATGGAGCTCAAGATTGCAGGCTAAGCACATATGTTTGACGAATAATGTTTGCGAATAGTGCAATAAATTTTGTCTATATGTTGCTTTTTGCAGAATAAAGAAAGCAAGCTGCAAACTGGCAGAAGTTACTGTGTGTTAAATGCTGACGACGTTGACACGACGGATTCATTGTACACCAATTCAAGCTACCATACTGAGGTTAGCAAGTTCATGCCATGCTATGCAGAAAACTCTACTGAATGATGGCTTTTTTTTCGAGGAAAATAAGCTATTTTTATTTTTGCTGCCTAATCTTTGCTCACAAATGTTCAGCACTCAAATTAGAAAATGGCGATTTGACTATTACTGACTGTCTCCATCACACATGTCACCTTAATGACACTGCATGATTGGATTTAGTAACCACTGAGTCTGTAACATTGCAACGCAGCCCAATGCTAGTTCTCAAGGTTTGGGAACCTTCGGACTCTAGTTGATTGGTTATTGGGGTGCCTCCTCCAGGAACCCTACCCCAATTCCCAGTCGGGGCGCACATTCGCCGACAGAAAACCCTATTTTACTTTTTTAAATTTTAAGCCAACAAACCAGATTGCTCCCAACTAGCCCCCAACATCCCTTCTCCACATATCTGCCGCTGGCTGATTAATCCATAAGTTAGATAGAAAAGTTCTGACTAAGGGCTGATGTTAATTAATAACAACATATACTAAACTACCTACTGCATTGTAATCCTGGTTATTACAGTAACAACAACAATCATAATAATGATAGTAATAATAAAAATACTCATAGAAAATCTGAATGGACAACTTGTTATCAACTTATACTTCATAAAAAGACCGCAGCCGCAGCCGTACAACGTCAGCATTGTGCAATCTTTGTCTGCATAAAGAGTCCGTAGTTACACAATATTGTTAATATGACGTTGCTAATAGTGGCCATATGACAAAATGGGGACAAATATAGGTTTGCTTCTCACCCCATCTGCTCAGAAGCTTGGAACGTCGAAAGACTGTGCTTCTCTGCTTCACGCATGTGCAGTTAATAGAGGAGAGAAACCTGGAATCGAAAGACTGAGAAGGGTAACTCATCCTGCTACCCATTGTGAGTCAGCATCCAGGTAACATAGCGAAATTCATATATATGGCTGATGGCGAGAAGCAAAGGTAAAACACCAGGCAATGCCCTCATAGGCTGCCGCAACCAAAGAGGAAGAGAGAAGACTACACAATGTCAGCATTGTACATAAAATGATGACATTGCACTAAATGCCCTAAAATGCTGACATTGTATGACTGTAGACTGTAGACTTTGTATTCAAATTCATTCATATTCATAATAGAAATAATTATAATGATATATTTACCCATAAAGACGTAGGGACCGTCTGAACTCAGTGTTATTTGACTGTGCGGACGATTTTGGTGCACCACTTCTTTAGAGTGCTTGATCAAATTGTTTTAATTGTGTTTCAAACACTAATTTTGTTTATATGCATGACCGACGAAATAAGCAGTTCAAACTTTTAAAATCCAACAAGCAGAATTTGTAAAACCAGAAAGACAAGTAAAGATTGTAAATGAGACGAGATAATGGTTCAGTCGTAGTCAAAAAATTTGGGGGTAGCAGAAAGCCAATCAAGGTCTGACAGCAGTTAATGGTGATCTAAACAAAATAATGTACACCTAGCCACTAGACTTGTAACAATATTAATAATAATAATAATAGTCATAATATTAGAGCTATCATTAATAATAAGTACATATGTTGTTCTATCGATTTGCAAATTACAGCTAAGCACGTAATTATTACAGACTTGTCAGCTGTCATGTTATCAGAAGCACGTTGCCAGCACATGCAATTGCTATGATAAACGAATTCCGTATGACACAACTCAGGATTTGGCTGGCTGCCACTCAGAGTTGTCATACTGTAAGATGAACTTTCACTCGTGCAACGCAGACCTACATTTATGTTAAGTCTGTCATTATATTGGTAGATATTAGCAGCAGTTTATCACAGGAAGAGTAAAACACTAAATGCTTCCTACCTAAAGCATTAAGCTTGCAATATACTCAAAACTTTAAGGTCGAAAGGTGCTTCTTAGCATGCAAACAAATTACATTACGTTACACAGTACATTACATTACGTTACTACATTAACAAATTGTGACAAATTAAACACGGTAACTTGAGGCGGGAAGGTTGTACAGCAATACTTTTTATGTCACAATGTTAAGTTGGACTAGATCTTTTTGATGATATAAAAATTAAATAGCGGATTCGTAAGGGGTTGACGAAACCGAACTCGTAATTTTCGTATCGTTAAGGAAATCTATTTCGCCGCTGCATAGTGATATAGAGTTGTACTTAGTATGCAACGCGGACAGTTACTACATTAAGTTGTCCATACTTACTGAACGTGGACAGTTAATGGATGCCTTAATATTAGTACTGTGCACAAGTATAGAACGCGGACAGTTACACTAAGACAGATAGCAGAAAGGTAAGTGAGGACCGTGTAAGGTCAGATAGCAGATTTCGACGAACTGTGACACTAATGCCATTGTTTGTCAGAGTAGAAAACTTAAAAGAAGTTAGAGTTAAAGTTAAAGTTAAAGTCAGAGTAAAAAACTACCAAATCCGGAAATACATGTTACTGTCAGCAAATTCACACTGTCTACATCTTAATTCCGCTTGAGCTACTTGTGCAACACTCATAGATAGGTTAAAGTGAGAACCGTTCACGTAACATACTAAGTCCATATTGTTGTACGAATTTTGTAGCTCAAGTTACAGCTTGTTATTTGTCGAAAACGTTTTTGGAAAAAATAATGTAACATGCTTACACTCTGAGAAGTCCGTCGCACTGAGATTTCAGCCTTAGTGTTTAGAGCACATTGCTAAATTAATACACAAGGAAGTGCTGAGCAGACATGTGCAAGAGGGGACGTTCTGGGCGGAAAACCGAATTTTCCGGTTCGTAGGTGTGTAGGCGTGAGGAGCCCCTCGGCATGGGTGAGCACCAGGTCTGGGGGGTTGAGGTCTGAGAACCCACCCTTCCCCGCCAAGCACATGTATGGTGCTGAGTGTCTTACTCTTCCTATTATAAACTCTTCAGATTAGTGAAGATAAGCCTAGTTTGCCAAAGTTAGAGCACTTTCAAAAGTGTTGGATGGAACTGTGTTAATAACGGCTTCTTTGCCTTTATTTACTTCTATTGGTTCGATACTATTGGAGTAGTGGACGCGTTGGTTTCAAATATTTAGGGGAATGTCTATGGAAGCTGGCAGGACCTTATACCAGTAACCTCATGAAATGGCAAGACAACTGCAACTGTCCACCCAGATGCGAAACACGTTACTATGATATAACGAGATCAACAATTTCTGCTGACCATGCCGTGAGCAGACATTTGTCGCTCTTTGTAGTGATAGTTGAATGTTTAACATATGAGTCAAGTAAGTAAGTAAGTCAAGGCAAGTCTCCGAATAGTGATTCACCAATTTCTTCATTCAAAACTAAAGCATTTCTTATCGGCTTTTGAACCTTTAAAACCCTTGTCCTTTTAGTCAATAATGATTGAACTTTGTTTAGGTTCGTCAAACGTACTACAATGTTAGGCAAGTTTAGTTTATATTGAGTTTAGTTTAATTTAGTTTAGGCTCTTTATGTTTAGTACAACACTTTTGTTTTCACGATCAACGCAAGCATTTGAATAATAATAATAATTGAGCATATATTTGCAGAAGCAAGTAGCTCTTGTTATAAACTGTAGATGTCGCTTACACTACAGCCTCTTACCAGTTTTCCCCTATCCATTGTCGCTTAGGGAGATTTGTGACGTTCACGGATATTTTCATATTCACACATGTTGTAATCTTAAAGACTGAGCAGAAAAGACGCCTATGTTTTCTACAAACATACAGTTCGCAGAAACCACCCAATTGAAATGACCTCGACCTGTTAAAAACGAAAACTGCTAGGAATTATTCTGGTAATAAACGTTTGCGCTTTGTCTAAAGCGGAAAGGAACAATCCTTGAGCACATCTAGTTTAGACAAGAGTGTGTGTCAACAAAAATATAGTTATGTGGCTATTTTCGGAGTGTACGAAATTGTTCTTACGTTGAAGTTTGCCTATACTTACAGTGAAGGCTCACTGTGAAAGATGGGAGCAGTTACGAAAAAACAAAGGCACTTGTATTGCTTTGGTTACCCACGACGCCTAAAATATGTAAATATGAGGAAAATCAGCGATTGTCGCAAAAATGGCGACACCCATGTCGCTCCAATCCAGCACGTATTTTCGAAAGCATAGAGAAGATATGTTGTTTTTAACAGATTGATTGCACAGAATTGCACAACGTCATAATGTGCCTGTATATCACAGCGATTTATTTATACTGTACTGATTCTGCAAGGTGATAGCTTTTGAATTGCACGAAGCGTGTAAGCAGGTGTTATGAAATTCGTTGGTTTGCAGCAGCATCTCAGAAATATATGTTTACCTCCAAGAGAGTGATCATGTTTCACTCACAGAGAAATATATGATAGATGTAAGTGTAATTATTTCGTAATTTAATGGTAACCAGATTTTAAAGTAGATGGAGGTAAATAAATGTGCAAAAGAACCAAATTTTCCAGTAACCATAAGCTAACGTGTTCAGCTGGAGAAGCTTTCGCTCTTCTTTTTACAAAATTGGCACAATTTTAATCTAGTGTTGAGCTGGCATTTCCTATCATACCATCATACCATAGTACATTAGTTCTATCGCCCAATGAATGAGCTACTGTGACACGAAACGTTTAGGATTGACGTGATATTTCAGTGTTTAATTTATATCACGTGTTTAATGCATTCGTTGTATGCTAATGTGTGCTAATAATGTGTAATGAACAACACAAAACTTTTTAATTTGTCTTCCTACAAGATGTGTTTCAGGCAGTAACGGTACTGTCAGACATGGCTGGTGTGGCAGCAATTTTATTTGGCAGTTCAATTGTTACAATCATTGACATTTCGCTTCGCATTGTTGGTGTAATAAAAAATTGTGCTAAGTGCTTAAAACGACGCAATGCCCGAAACACAAATGACGATGAACGAAACAGAAATGATGATCGCCCTTAGTTTCTGAAAAATAATCTCCAAGCTTTCATGATCCTCATTCGTTGTTTGGCTAAATGCTCTTGACTACTTTAACTTTGTTTTTTCTCTTGTCTTGAGTATATTGAATTTGAATTGTAACTATTTCTAATTCTGACGTCTACATTATTCACAAGCTTTTCCGTTCTCGTTTGGTATCCGTCAATATTTGACTCGTCAGTGTTCTTTTATTTTATATTTGCTTCATGCATGCAAAATATTGCATGATAAATAATGGGGTACCTTAAAGCGTCAATCAATTCTACCCTGCAACAACAAAATCTTACAATTTTGCAATAACGGTAAAACAGTTTTATATACACAGGTTCAGTTGACACTAGTTTAGAAAATCTAAACATCGTTAATGAATGAGGCAAATGAATAATGACTTATAACGTTAGCATTTATTTGTATGTAGTTCACACAAACTCTTAGTTTTCTTTCCCTAATTCACCCCTCTTTCTTTTCTTCAGCTCTCCTTCATCTTTAATCTTAAGTGTCCATTAAATCTGATATATAACTAACAATTTTGACAGCGGCATGTCCTAATTTGCGGGAATCGTCACACAATCTATGTTTAAGGCGGCATGTCTTTTGGGGGGAATCGTCACACAATCAAACGTAACAGCTGCTTAATACAAAACATTAAATCACACGAGGGTAATCTGTGCAAGAAGGAGCAATAAAATCCAAGGAATATTCAAAATCTGACGCTCAAGAAGTCTCGCATTCTTAAACGAAGACAGTTACAGTTATGTATGTGTTTTCTTTCCGAAACGTTAGTTGCAGTAATGAAGCAATTCTATGTGCTTTATCATCTCTCTGGCTAATGCTCAGAATCCTCCAAATCTGCGAATGATGGATTGGCTTTATTCACTTTATCAGCGAGCTTTCTGGCCCAACAAGAAGATGTTTGGAATCAGTGCCATCCTATTGATCCGTTGATGTCATCCGATGTCATTGATTTAGTCACCCATCTGCCCTTCACCTTCCCCTGCTCCAATCGCAGCGGCTGCCCTTATTGCTCCAGCCCCTCCAGCTAAATCTGGTCTGCACAGATCTGGCCGATTTAAAATTGAGGGGTGCACAGTCTACTGCCAATGGAGTACCGGGTCTGCCACGGGTGTGCGCAGCGGATGTTGGCGATGATGGACAACAGATGTTTGTGGTGCTGCGAGCGATTCTTCAGCTATGCAGCGAATGGGACACTATGCCGTGAGTTCAATCATGTTGTGACTTGTTTAATCAAGATTGTCCTTCAGACCATATGCAATGGATTTTATGATAGTTGAATAATTCATGTCACAGTAGTAAAACCCACTGCTAGAAGCAAAACATTTCTTTCAGTTCTTCCAGTAGAACATTTCGCAAATCGGACTAGCAGCCTGTACGGCGGGGAATAGATTGCAGCGTGTGCTCCTTAGTTGATGGAGACCTTGAAGACTGAACATTTGCCTACATCAAATGGGTGACGAGAAAACGCTTGTTCATTCCTAAGCAAACTACGAACGAACTGGTCCATTTCCTCTGGAAACATTTCAGACGAAGGTTCGGGCATATCCTTAAAGCACTCGGGCAGATCAGCCAAGGTCTTCAAACCATCCCGGGCAGGAACCTTGCTATAGCCCTGGGCAATACTCTCAGGAACCAACAACACCTGATTCAACTGAAGAACGCCCTTATCAGGAGTCCGGACGTAGAAGCAGCCGTAAGCGTGCTTCTCGAAATCCTCCCTTTCTCCCATGGGGACGTCCGGACGTTCAGAGCCTAGTGATTCCTTTGCATGTAGCTTGATGAGTTGCCCAGAATAGTTTTCTACACAGACTAGGATAATCTTATCGTCTAACCGAACTCGAGCCGGCATGCAAGCAATAGGTTGCATAGGATTCATGGCTGATTCAAACCTATCCGGATGTGGCTCAAAGTCTCCCTCAACACCGAGTTGTATGTCGGGAGGAATTTCTACCATCGCAATGATAATCGCTCGAAAAAATGGAGGGAGTTCGAAGTCGTAAGTCATAGACACCCTATATAACGAATCAAGAGGATGCTGTGGAGTTGAGATGGGCAGAACGAATCTTCCGAGGCGTGTGCGAATTGATCCTAATCTCATTATTATGAATGTCGAGGTCGAACGAAGCATCGAACCTAGACAGAATATCTGTACCCAGCAGGATATCCTGTGGAGAAGTGGAGCTAACAAAGAAGGTATGCGGAACCGGAGGATGTACAGGACATCCCGGGAAGGTAAGCCTAGTGACGACCTTATGAGATATTGGGATTCTATGTCCAGTATCAGAAATGCTGCATTTGGGCTCTTCCAGTGGATACACGGGTAGCTGACAAACACAGATGTAAATATTTAATGCAGCATTTTGACAACCCTATAAATAAAATTTTTAAGTTCAGATCTTACAAAGACTTAAAGATACTGGAGACAAAAAATAATAGATTTAACAGATTAGAAAGAGAAAAATATTGGATTCTTAAAAACTATATAAAATAAACTTAAACGTAAACTCAAAACAAAATTCCCAATGGCTTGAATGAAGTTGTATGGGGGCCATACTATGATGACGCGCAGTATTTTATATTATTTTAGTATGACAACCTCCAGAAAAAATAAAAAGGCAATACAAGAGGACTAAACAATACAGTAACGGCAAGCTGAGATACTATTTCCTCAAAACAGTAGAAAAGCTTTCCAAAACAAGAAAATTCAGTTTCACCACGTTAGGCGGATAGTTACAGCTTACAAGTCAAATTGGATAAAAATATGCTAATATGCTAATAATATAATTTCTGTTCAAGATCACGCTTTGAGGCGACCAGCGGCGAAACCCTTTTTCTATTATTTTTATTTGCAATGGGTGAATCTCACTACAGTATATAAATCTAAGTATAGCTTGAATCGATCAGTCTGTTTAGCACTTGCATAGCTGTGCAAGTTTATTTCGAAGGGAGGTGCTACTTGAAGGTTGCTTTGAAGCAGCTGGTCGAATATAAAGAAAATTTTTATAGTGTTAGTTAGTTATAGTGTTATCAATCCCCGGTTTACTGTCCGGTTTCTAAACCGGGAACTGGTTGGCGAATATACAAAATAAACGTATAATAGTATATTATTGCAAAAGTGCAATAATATACACAAACAAAATACTACTAACTTCAAAAATAACTTCAACTTCAAAAATAATACGAGTTAACTGTAAAGTTACTAATGCCACAAAATAGAAAATAGATAGCAAGCCAAACTTCTGAAATAGTTAAATTCTTCATTTAAACGTATCCGAGGCTTTTTAAGTATGAACGTATTAACTATATTGCCTCTTATTATTCCTTCTTTCTTTCTGGTTAACCATCATATATGTACGGTGTGTACTCTTTAACTGACAAACTTTGCTTGCTTTTCAATAAATTCTGAGAATTCCAATAATTCCGATAAATAAAACAGACAAAAATACAGGTTAGAAAAGATACTGAACGTTAGCTTTTAATAAGCATTTTCGGTTAAATGACTGACAAAAATTCAGAACAAAAAATTACTGCGGAAAGTAGAATATTGAAAGTAAAAGATGGAGAAAAAAAGAAAAATGTATGAAACCATGCTACCATCACGACAAAAACACGACGTAGAGACCTACGACATGCGCTTTTGTGTGGCAGCTACGCACTAACTCGAAGATGGCCATACATGTTGCGCGTAATTATGATTTATGAGCCCAGTGACCAGAGTCCTAATCGAAGCCCTCCATTGCTTAGCATACGTATCCCATGTATATACGTATCTCCCGGATTAAGAACCAATTGCTGAGAATGGCGATGACAAAGCTCGTAGCTGCGAAACTATAACCAAATCATTCTTTTCCGAAACAACTCCATTTTTCGTATACGTATATATCTTCAGCTTTTCATCAGTGCTTTTTTCCATGCCTTCAGCACTTTCGTTGCCCTTTTCGTCATTCAATAACAAATCCAAACCATAACCACCATTTAGGGCTATATTTACTACAGTTCCCATAACAGCTGAAGTATTTTATTCATAGAGCCACATTCCATCAGAGCTTTGTTTGATTCCATTGTATTCGAGCCATTCGAGCTGAGCAAATCCATGCTTGACTTTCCAGCGTTAACCTCTGCTGTTAAATATTTACCAGCAAAATGAGGGTCTGGGATACGTATACTTTCCACTTCCAAATCATTCGAACTTCCTGGAGGTTCAGACCGTTGAACTGCCGTTTCTTGGCGTAAGACAGAATCCAGGGCTTCATCGCCAACTACTTAGCCATTAGTGCAATGGAAAAAATCTTCGCTTGGGTCGTAGTGTGCCAATTTGTGCACTGCGAAAGACCAATTATCATTGAGATCAGAATATCATGAAGAAGTAGCTTCATGACCATTGTCCATCTGACCAGACTGCGACCACTGTGCCGTATTTTAAGAAGCCGTAACGTGAGACCTTGATCCAGGAAAATCATGGTCCTGGTATTTTCTGGCCAGGTTATGTGCTTGCCAGAATTGCCGCGTTGATCCAAATTACTGGAAAAAATTCCGTTGAAACAAGTCGCTTTTTGTTTGGAATGATATGACCTGGTTTGGGGGGTCAAAAACGCAGATTTTTCAAAAGTTCGCTGGAGGAAAGAAACATTTGAGGGACAAAAGTGTGAATGTCTGTTTGAAAACAACGCGTTTGACATGAAACCACCGTTCATTGGACTCTGAGAGCAAAAATTCGAAAATCGACCCGGCAATTTTTGAGATTTCGGCTATCTGGTACTATTGCCATAGCGAAAAAGGTTTTGGCCTGTAGAAAATCCTGGAGAAACGAATTGAGGGAACGGATACCTGTTATAGTAGCAGTTCATAGGGCTACTCCTCACTGCTGTAGTCATTTGGCTCGAGGGGTTCGCAAAACTTTTTTCACCTGAAAAAACCGGACATACCACAGACGTTCGAAAATGACCATTTTTGGATGGATTTTTCAGCCTAGGAAAAGAAGTTTGAGGGATAGGACAAAACGAATAGCTGTTTCTTGTGTAGTTTCCGATGGGGCAACTAGGTATAGCGTTGAATTTGCTCCGGTACGTAGAACTTGAAATTCGACAAGAAAAAGTTGGAGATCTGGGGTATGCAGGCGAGATCAAATTGTGATTTAGGTGTCTCAAAAAATTAGAATTCGCGTTTGGAAAGCCGACAAAACCACAAGAAAACATTTGATTGGTGGGGGCACATATAGGCTAAGCAGACTTGAGGGAGAAAAATCAGGTCTTGAGCTATGCAAGTATTGGGGCAATAACGAAAAATTCGAGGAAAAATTGGTTGCTCTCAACAAAAACGCGGAATGACTTGGCTGTGTGCCTCTGAAAATATTACGAAACTGGCCACTACAAGGAATTTGGCATCGAAAATTATTTATACGTAAAGGACATGTAGCCACTAAATGTCCAACTTTGTTGCAGAAAAAACACCGACGAAACTGACTCATGTGAAAATTTCTGGTCCAAAAATGACTAGATCTACTCATTCTAAAATTGCAGTGGCATATTGTGCAGAAAAACACAAGCTATTCACCAAAAATGGTTCGAAAATAACAACTTTGGTAAGGGGGGGCGCGCCGAAAAAAAACCCGAAACTGCTCAGTTATGTACGTACGTTTGGTACGCTGTGCGCTACGGATTCAAAACATCAAATTGTACGTATACCAAAGCAAAACTGACAAAAATACTGCTTTTCAGAAAAAACCACAGTTGTGCCCCAAAAATAGCTAAATTTGCTCAAACACAAAATTCTCAGCGAAACAACTGGGGAGGGGGCACGTTTCTTTCGCAATACGGCCATAATTACACGAAAGCAGCATAATTTGCGCATGTGCTACCATCTGTTTGCTGAAAATTGACCAAACCAAAAATTAGCAGTGTTCTTAGTACTTACGTTTCAAAGGGACAAAATTTCGTCAAAAAGCCGTTTAAAATGCATTTTTTCACGAAAACAAGACCAAAACGATATGAATCTGCTCTGAACTTAATGCTTACGAGCGCATAAAACAGTAGTTCGCCTCCAATCGACCCAAAAAATCACGAACAAAATCTACAAAATTGGTCAAAAAGTTATATACGTATACATGAAATTGAGGGGGGTATGGGTATGACGCCATTTTTAGCATTTTCTGGTTTGTGTAACCAATGAGACGAAGCCAAGTTTTTGTTTTCGACTCAAAAAAGCAGAAAAAAGAGTTCGAAAATGCCAAAAATGACACTAGGATCCAAAAACAATTGAAAATGGGGGTTTTGGGGGGGTCAAAAATGCCTAAATCCTCTAAAGACACTAAATACAAACAGAATCTAGCCTACAATCGCAATTTGCGTTTAGGCTCACAGTTATTTTTGGTAAAAATCGCGATTTTTAGGCGATTTTCCGATTTTGGGGTCGATTGTCAAAATCGATTTGGGTTTGTCAAAAACTCGTCAAAATTTGGTCTAAAACTTCAAATTTTGGCTCTAAAATGCCTTAAATCACGTTCTGAGCGTAAAATAACGCTGCAAACATTTATTAGGCCCCAAATAACAAGAAATAAACCGATTTCGACCTCAAAAATGCTTGGGGGGGTCAAAACATTTCACAAAATTTTGACAAAATTTTCTAAATTTTGCATTTAACTTGCCTAAAATAGGTTCCTAAGCGTGAAAACAACGCCCAAAAAATTTATTTCAGGCCGAATGAGCAAGATTTTGGCCTAAATCGACCCAAAAATGGCTTTGGGG
Organism: Trissonchulus latispiculum; assembly: GCA_030248195.1. Classification (NCBI taxonomy): domain Eukaryota; kingdom Metazoa; phylum Nematoda; class Enoplea; order Enoplida; family Ironidae; genus Trissonchulus; species Trissonchulus latispiculum. The sequence continues at coordinate 27,558 of JASAND010029336.1, read as the reverse complement.
GGGTCGAAAAATATTTTCAGAATTTGACAAAATTTCGAAATTTTGCCTCTAGTGGGCTTCCAATGCTCTCCTAGTGTTAAATATTCCCGAAAACAGGAATTTTTACCACCAGGGTGTGGAAAAAACGTCCACAACTTTTCCTAAACTAAAATTTTCGAAAATTTTATCCCCGTCTTGGGGGGAGGGAGGGTTGCTTAAATCTGCCTAAGCTTTATGTAAATATAGGTTATTGGGCTGCCCCAATAACCCTATTCAGTTTCCAATTGAATTCCCCGTCTCAAACTACCTGGGGGGGAGGGGGGAGGGTGTCCAACACCCCCCTAGCTACCAATCCTAAATTTTCCATTTTTCAAAAATTCAAAGTTGCACCCTAAAAAACCGAAAAATTAAGTAGTTTTCATGAAAAACTAAGTATCATAAAAGAATCTCCAAATCAAGAGCTTTTCAGAAATATAAAGCTTTTTGCTCAAATCGCAAAACTGAAAAGTTATTTATATATGAAAATTGTCAAAATAAACAAATTTTGAAATTTGACAAACCGGACAGTGGTCCTGTCACGGTCGCCAAATATCAGTCCCCGGCTTACTGTCCGGTTTCTAAACCGGGAACTGGTTGGCGAATCTAAAGCAGTTTCTCCTAAAGGGTGCAACTCCTAGAAAGTAGACCGCTAATCTAAGTCCTACCCTATTCAATCATTAGACGGAGGTGGCGGACAAATGTGTTTAATTAATAAACTTACAGTTTATTATCAATAATCCAAAAGGGTGGCACAGCTAATATAAAATGGGTTAATACCCGACTGATCCTGACATGAACAATACCAACACTGATTAATTAGCCTAATTAGAAGTATGACTCATAGCTCCAGACCGAAGTCACTACACAGAAGAAAGCATTAGTTTCAATGGTTGTTGTAGAATCGCAGAGCGTAATTGCTAGTTTTTCACAGTGTTATAACTTCCCGTTGAATTTCATCCACTTATTTTTATTTTTCTAAAAACAAGGGTCTTCTTGAATCAAAATTTGAAGATGTGGAAACTTTTCTTCTAGGGCGCCTTCTGGCAGTACCAGAATTCTGTTAACCTTGAAAGAAAGGCCTTGAATATGCAAATTAGATGAGCACACTGCATTTCAGTAGCAGCCTGGAAAGCTAAAACATGTTAGACATGTACACATTTTTCTTGACCATGACCAACTCGGGACCTTAATCGCTGTAACCGCACTACCCACATTCTCTAGACCGCAGCACACAAGGTTTTAATTTTATGAGCGCTAAACTTTGAGTTAAGCTTTAGAATCAATTTTCCTTGCAGAAATAGAAATTACACTACCTCTTACTTTTAAGGGCATGCCAATATCTATGATATCCCAATTTAAATTTCCAAACTGGATCTCTTTACTGCCTAAGTCTTGTTTGATCATAACCCTTCCCTATGCGGAGGACAAATTTCAATTTCAAAATCTAGCAAACATTGGACAAAGGCCATTTTGTCGCTGCAAGCCAAGAAATATATAGATTAAATTAAGTTTAAGTACAACTACGGTTGACCTATTGATAATGCGGTATGAAGCCTACAACCTTCGATGAGCCACATCCGTCAGTATCCACACTTTATCAATTGGATCTTGAATCAAATGTTTGGGCGAAATTAAGAACTTCAACCAGGGCAAATTTTCCAGAGGGGCAATTTCCCCTGACCGTAGACATTGACATGTGTAGAGCTGAGACGCATTGTGACCATAGATTAACACATGGTCGGGTCCTGGCTTTTTCCTGTTCACGCATCTGACTGGCTCATTGTTAAGTCAAATTTATGTGTGTAATGTGGTACCTGAGCCCAGGTCTCGGGTTGAAGCTCAATCTAGCTTCGTTAAGCCCGGTTCACACTGCAATAAGTTTAAGGTTTAAGATTTAAGGTTTAGGGTTTAAGGTTTATTTTTTAAAGCAAGGTTTAAGGAATGTCTGAATATCACGTGGTTTCTTATATCAGACAGTGTGCATTCAAATCTTCAAGGATTTAAGAAATTGTTTGTTCTGTGCATAAGTAAGGAATTCTACAATGTATAAAACTAAAATTATTAACTAAACCCTCTATATATAATGCGTTGGAAGCTTAAACCTAAATACAAAGTTAAAATATTTCTAACTCGGCTTCCTTATACCTTAAACCTTAAACCTGAAACCTTGAACCTTCCAGTGTGTACGCTTCAGCAATAAATAAATAAATAAACAAGTTTAACTTTAAACCTTAAACCTTAAACCTTGTGCAGTGTGACTCGGGCTTTAAGCATGCTTATATTGCACATATATCATACATTATATATATATATATATATATATATATATATATATATATATATATATATATATATATATATATATATATATATATATATATATATATATATATATTATTATTATTATTATCATATATCATATATCGGGTCCTGGAGGCCTTGTCCCCAGAAAATCTTGAGGGGGCTTGTACCTTGAACTAAAATTTTCAGGGGGGCTCAAACTTGAACCTCAAAACTAAATTAGTAAAATTTTCGAAAAATTAACGCTAATTTAATTAAAATTTGAAAATTTGCAACAAAATCTTCAATTATCAGAAAATAGAAAAAATTAAACATTTTGGTCGATTTTAACGAAAAAGTAAAAAGTTTAGCAAAAAATCCCAGCGAAGCCGGAAATTTTTGAAATTTTAGTGTAAAAACTAATTTTTTTCCGACCATTTTTGCCTACACTTGGCAATTTTTTCGTTACCCCTTGTCCCTGGCAGCGGTAGGGCTTGTATCTTTTCCGGGTTTGGGGGGGCTTGGACCTATTAACCGCGTTAACCTATGCTCCCTATCATTTACTTTTGGCTACGATTGGTTTGTGCGTCAGTGTTTCAGCGTTAGGTCACTATTAGCTGTTAGAACCTTACCACCTCACCCGATAGTATTTTTTATCAAATAAATTAAATTAAATTATTAAATTAATTAAATTTCCCATTAAATTTCCATGTCCACTTGTGCATTAAATATGATATCCTGTTTTTACAGAAGTTTACGAGATCCAGGTGCAATGATTCAAGAGGACAGTGTCGTAATCTCTTTCAAAGTTAAGTCATTGTTTGAAAAACTATTGATAAATTTATCTCTCAAATTGTAACCATTGTTTAATATTTTATTGTTCTTACAGACGGCTAGTGTGTCATCCTAAATTGCATATTTCAGCAATTCAGTCACAATTTCTTATCTTTCTTCTCACGCCTCGGCTATGGCGTCAGGGGTAAATTTAGTATATACTTTTAGCAATTTTCAGAGATTTAGCAAAATTTAGTCATCAGTCTTGTCTATTTTAATGCTTAATTGTTGACATTATACTATTTACTTTTAGTTAGTCACTCTTACGTGCTGCCAATCATTTGCGCACTATTTCTGCACTAGAAAAATGCAGAGGAAAACTCCAGTTGAAAAAACCAGGACACTGGAGGTGTGGGGGCGGGTGGGTTAAGAAAATAAGATTCTTAAACTATTCTTTATTGTTCCGCCGACAACTTATTTACAAAGGCAAATATTTAAGTCTCACAAATTTGGCACCTAAATCACCCTTATACAGGCGGCAAAGTTTGTGTGCAACTTTCAGTTCGCGTTAAATGCGCCCCTATCATATTTGGTCTGGCAGCGTTCTTATCAGCGAGCTTAATGCTTGCACTATTGTGCAACTATTGTAGACACGTTGCGCTATGTAAAACCATTACTTAGGCGACAAAAGATGTTTTCCTGTAGCTTGGGATAGAGCTAAATTCCTTATTTCGCCATGACTCGGATAGCTGAATTTTTTGTTCTGATTAGTTTGATTTGTTCTGTTGGTAAGTCTTTACGATTGGCTGATTTCGTTTTAACTCAATTTTCGCAACGGCAGACAACAGGGCCCTTTAGAATTTGAGATTTGACTTTAGCGAGCTAAAATTTGTTGTTAGTTTTAACGGTGCGCAGTGACCGAATTATTTCGACTGCCATTTTTGCTGACACATTTAGAGATATGGACCACCATCATTCGATAAAGAATTGTTTCATCGTTATTTCATAATCGGCAGTTGAAGGGTCCAGTTACAGTTACAAATCGAGAAGATTACTTCAGCTCCCATTTCTTACCTGCCACTTACATAAAATGAACAAAGCCGGTTGCAGCTGTTGCACTTTATACAACAATAAAATAAAATTTATCCTGAATCTAAATCTGAATCTAAATTCAATTCAACTGCAAGTATAGTCAAACTAATTCTAAAAGTTTTAATGCCTATTTGATGCTTTTATCTATTCTAAACACACTAAAAGCCCGATATTGCTTCAGAAAAATTTTTTGCTGGGTTGGTTCCATTTTTTAGACGAACAGTGGTGAAATTTTGGGGGTAAAAATGGCCTGCTGCTGGAGCCCCACTGCAGCAGAGGGTCTGGGGTCTTGTGTGTTAATACTTGGGGCCGATTCAAACATACATGCGAAGTATTGGTCCCAGGAGTCTCTCCATGCTAGCAAGAGAAGCTTGGAAATTCCGATATGACCCTTTAGCTTTGGCAGTCGTTGTGGGAGGTCAAATTTGAAAACATAGAGAAAACTTCTATTTAGCCCAGGAGTCTCATGCTTAAAGTGTGTGGATACCTAGGTATATTATCACGCATTAGTTGCACTCACACACAGGGCCTACCAGACTTCCAGGGCGACGCAGTTTTCTTACCCTTATGTTGATTTTTTCCCGGGTCTGACTATATTCCAGTTCCATCGACTTCTAAATTAAATATCAGACTTTCGATTACAATTTCGCGTTGGTCTTAAGGCTGTAGAGACATAGGACAGCAAATAAATTTTGAGAGTTTCTTGCAGGACATAATAGAAGTAATTCAGAAAAAAAGGCACCGGAGATTTAGCCTTTGATTTGACAAACATTTTTGACCTGTCCCTACTCCCGCTACAAATTATAGTAATTACGCGGGAATGCATTAATTGGAAATATCGATTTTGCACACTCGTTCTATAACCCGCATCTATTTTCCCAGCCATTTTCTACCAGAAAGCAAGATCTGGAGCCAAAATATTTAAGAATTTTAAATGCCAGATTTTGAACCCGTGTTTACGAAAGGATAAAGCTCGTTTTCACTTGCCTTGACCGTAACTCTTGAAGAATAGCTATCGCTCTAATCTCTTAAATCCATAGCTACCTCAACATAAATAGATACACAGGTACGTCAGCGTCATTTTGCTCATTTTTGGTATTGAACGCGTAATATTTTTATTGTTTTTTAATTTCAGACTCTTGCTGGTTCGGCCACCAACCCTACGTAGAACGTCCCCGACCGGACATTCCAGATGTGGACATCGTCCCCATTCCCAAATCCACAGACGGTCCCCCGGAACTGCAGCTGGTCCCCAGAAACGGAACTCCCATCCGACCGGAAGCCGTGATTCCGGAATCCACAAAATCCTCCGTGGACGACTATCCCAGGGAACCCTGTGTCTCGCCCTATAAGGAAGATTATTGTCAGCACGGGGGAACGTGCTACGCTCTCAAAGTTGATGATCATTTTGTCATACAGTGCCAGTAGGTTGTCAAGGCTTTTCCGCCTTCCTTTGAAGATTAAACGGATTAGATTAAAATTAGAAGATTAAATGGATTCGACTTAAATTAGAAGATTTCAGACGGATTAGATTAAAATTAATTCGCATTAGAATCAGAAAACCTGGAAAACCTGGGTTAAGCGAATGCCAAGTTCATGTGCTTTGTGCAGGCAGGGGAGAGGTTTAAGATTTTTTGCGGCTTTGATAGACGCCTGGATAATTTGTTTTTTTGCGTTGCCATTTTTGTTGTCACTTTCCCGCACGAATTTTTCGGGTCGGAGGTGCTTTAGTGACATCCTTCTTTCTGTCGTTTATCATCTTGTTTTATTGCATGTGTTCAAGTATCAGCTAAATAGGATAGACTTAGCTTACAGTGCGTGCCACACTTTTTGTTTCATACATTTCTATGTTTTTATTTTTGTTTTTGTTCATAGCTTTTTATTTTTATTATTTCAGCTGTCAACTTCACTACTATGGAAAACGATGTGACTATTATCGTCCCGACGTTGCCTCCCTAACTCAACAATTAAGTACAAGAAATATTACACTAACTGTGGTGGGCATCATTCTAGGAGTGGCCCTGATTGCCTTCATTGCGCTGACTATTGTCCATATTAGGTAATTGTTACAACTACATATTAGATATATAATTCTTATAACTTGAAGAAAAATGAAGATAAGGCTAAGGGGGTGGCAGCCACCCGAGGGTACCCGCTACCCACTTTCAACTCTGGGGTGGCTAGCGGATCCACGCATTGCACAAGTCTAGTATAAAGTGGGAAAGCAGGAGGTGCATACTCCGCTTAGAGTGCCAAAAACTGCGAGGGATCTTACTATTTATAAGCAAGTCTTAGCGATTACCAAACCGGTTCTTAAAGAACTTGTTAGAATCTGAACTGCCATCGTTGAGATTTACCTATGCTTTTTCCTAACTTTGCAATAATAAGCAACGTTTCTTCATTCCGGTCCCAGTGCACACTTGCAATTTCTTATGGTAGGCGCTCTCTGAGCGCAGGGTAACCACTTCCAAAGTCGACTGTGGACGCACGACATTAATCATTTATTAATGATTAATAATTATTAATTATTAATAAAGAAATAGTGAGAAACAGCCGTCAAAAGACTAGGCAAAGAAGCCCTTCTTCTGAAACAGGAGACAACCAATGCGCCATATTTCTAAGCCCAATCACATGGTAATTTCTAAAATAATTACAGCAATTTGGTTTGTCAGGGAGGCCCCATACATGAGTTTCAATGTCAGCTCTGTGGTGCAGTGGTAGGTTGTCTGACTCCGGCACGGACGGAACGTGGTTCGATTCCCAACTGCAAAAATTATTTTTTTCAGTCCTGGCAAAACGCCCAAACCAGATTTCTAAGGGAGTCTTCTCTAGTGAGTGCTGTAATGAATAACCTGACAGCCAAGTTTAACTAGTGTCGCTAGAATTTATCGAAAGGGTAACGTTGCTAAATTGCTTTGTAATATGGTTTAGTGTTAAGTTGACGTGTTCATGCCACAACGTTTTGCGTTAATTACTCAGGGAGGGTCTTCTCCAGATTACCCCCCCCCCTCAAAATTCATAAAAACGTGACCAATTGAGCTGAAACCTCGTATGGGTATGTTTTCGACCACGCTGAGTTCGAATATCGCTAGTTTTTTCGCTCTCGCGAGATTCGGTTTTCTTTGATTCGCAAGGGTTCCCAAACAACTTACACTTATGTACAACTTACAGCTTACTTAAGCTTACAACTTTAGCTTATATAAAGCTAACGAAAAGCTGACTCGAAAACGGACTTCAGATTAGTATTCAGCGACCCAAAAACCCTTGTATATGCAACTTTTCAGCATAATCGCGACAAAGATTTTTCGGTTTCTCTTGGTCCCCTTGCTAATAAAAAAAATCGTAGCTCACGAAATCGAAAAATTTAGCGAAATTCGAACTCAGGTTAGTCGAAAACATACCCATATCAAGTTTCAGCTAAATTGGTCAAGTTCTAAGAATTTTAAGTGGTGGCGGTGTAATGTGAACACCAAACCAATCATTTTACACTTTATTCCCAATATATTGAAGAAAATGGTTAGCTAGCACTGGTTAAATTTAGTTTTGAGATGCTTCTCTTTTAACTAAACCTTTTGTCTTCACAAATTCGTGCCTCCTTTCTAACAATTAAGTTTCACCTTTGGGTTGCAGGGGTCCAAATGTAAACGATAGCCACTGTTTTCAGTCTAACACCTCCCAAACAGTCCCAACATTAGATACTGATTAGTCAATATGCACAGTAAACGCTACCGACAACCGGTTTCTGTGTATCTTTGAGCGAGTCTTCAGGGGACCTCGCAGCTTATCATTCAAATCAGGTCTTAACTACTTAATCAGGAACAGATCACTCACTAAACTTTGAGATCTATTCCTGCTTCCTACCTAAACTGGGCTTCCGTAAACTAATCAATGGTCCACCCAGTTCTAGAAGCGATTCCCTAACTAATAAAGTATTGTTGCTACTCTGAATCTCGCTGTCCCCGACGCAGAGTTAAGCCCAAAGAATTTGCATCAACCAATAAGTTTAGTTCATTTAATGTACATCAAAATAATTAATACCGTTTACAAACCCACGGAAATTATGTCAGGTTGTCAGACAATCAATGGCAATTATAACAAGAGAGATTTAGGTATACCATTAAAAGACAAGCGAGGGCTGAGTCAAAATAATAAAATGCATCAACTTTTACGGCGAATACAAGTGTCGAATAGTAACCAATCAAACGGTTCAACCCTGTGTCATTTAGACTCGAATCTTACCTCCTTGGATGGTCCCTGAACAGAGAGAGATGACGTGAACGGACGGATTTAGGTTAGAGACAGTGCAATGCAGTAGCAAATGTGGGGAGAGTCAAGCAGGTAATGGGTGAGTCTGGTCTAGTATACTCGTTCGCTTCCGCGAAGACAGTAATATAGTCCCTTACTGGACTCAACCAAATGGCAAAAACAGATCAACGGCTCACAGGCCACACAATATATCAATGCCGATCAGGCAAAACCAACGTACGACCTCACTCTGTCGCTGTCCGACCAAGACTGACTGTGTTGTGACGTCAGGCCGGGAACTCCCTTCCTGTCAATCAAAGTGTGACGTAGAAGGCAAGCCCCGCCTCGTGTTACGTGTAGTGTATGTGTGTGTGTGCATGTGTCTTACGGTACTTCACGTCATTCCCCCTCTGACTCAGCGGCCTCCCTGGAAGTTCTTTGATGTCTTAGAAACAGTAGCTCTGGTTTTGATTGATGGGGTTACCTGGGGTTTCAGGTGGTCCCCTAGAGTCCCGATTTCGACGAAAACAAACCCATTAAGTTAGGAAATTATGCATACAAAAATTGCTCAAATCCCTTCACAAAGACCCATTTCTATTAATCAAAATTAAGTTCCTTGTTTTGCAGATTTCTTGAAAGATTCATCAAATTGCCTAAACCCTTAGGTCCACAATTCGGCAATTTCAACCACCCTACGGATTAGGAGACAAGACAAAAACTTAAACAGAAACACAAAGACCTTTGTTCACCCACATAGCCAACATCAAATTAATTGGTTAGTACATTGAAACAGCATTTCATCAGTCACAAACAACACCTTTACAGATTGAGATTAGTCAGTTGTAGTCAGCACAGATTTCACTTAGTAGATTACAGTTACAAGCCAGCGATATTTAGCACATTCAAGTCATGGTCCCAAGCAACACAAACACAGTTAAAATTTGTCAAACAGCAAGTTAAAATTAGTCGAAATCAAAAACAGCAGTTAGCCAGCGATATTTAGCACATTCAAGTCATGGTCCCAAGCAACACAAACACAGTTAAAATTTGTCAAACAGCAAGTTAAAATTAGTCGAAATCAAAAACAGCAGTTAAAACAAAACATCATTGCAGTTAGTAACAAAGACATAAATTTCATTGCAGTAAGGTTCATTGCATTCGGGCATTTCATGATGTTAACAAATCGAAGCAAGGCAGGTGAAGCAGACGAATAAAGCAGACAAATAAAACAGATTAAAAGGTGCGACACAAATAAAACAAAAATAAGGCAGATTAAAAGACAGACGGGTAATTTCAATTTCAACTGCTAACAATACGATTCCCATGCTCAGCATTTAACCAAAATCTCTCTCAAAGTTACGTTATCAACCCATCTATCGAGTGATCAAGCTATTTGGTTCTACCCTACCCTTCACATTAAACATGACAATAATTAGATATTATAGAAAACAAAGTTCGTGCTGCAATTTGGCAGGTACATTGATAACTTAGAATCGAAGAAATTGGTTAAATTTTATTTCCAAATCTCTAAACAAAAAGTCACTGTGCCTATCCGAAGTTGAAGTTGCCCATATTCGGCCCACTTCCCATACCACTCCTAATCATCAGGAAACGTTTGGGGGGAAAGTAGTTTACTTCAAGGTCCATTATTAACGTATTAATAGGAACACATAGATGCAGTCAGTCACAACAAATATGGCGGAGATCGGAGATAGAACTTTAGGCTGCAGCTTCCCATAACTAACAACTCAACAATTAATTCCGCGACTAATTGGCCGAGATTAGCTAGTAAACCCAGACTTCTACACATAAGGACAATTTTGATTGAGTGTTTGACCGACGACGACACTACGACTAGCAAAATATTACAGTAATGCCTCTGTGTCTGTCAGAAGGTTTGGATAGATGCCATGTGCCCACGAGTCACAGTCCTGTGTCACAATTCTAATATTTGTTATCAATCAATACCAAAAATCTTTCCTTCCAGTTTCGCTTTCCAGTTTCAATACTGCCATCGTGGTTGTTTAGGTTTTTAGATGGAGCAAGCTGGGACCAATGTAATGAAGCTTTGTAAGTTCGAATTCGGCAACTCGCTGCTACTAAAAGCGGATTTGCAGGCTGCTAGTGTTTCGTAATATGCCAAGGGCGAAATCAACACAATCAGTACTTGAAATGAGAGTCAAGACGGCTACAAGTTGCAAGCTCGCTTGAGCAGCAAGTGTTTTTTAAAACCCACTGGATCACGCCAACACAGAGTTGGAAGTGGACAAGATTTTCGGTGTCCACGTCCACGTTTGTCCATGCAGGTCTTGTCCACGTCCGCCCGCACGTGCCCGCATGTCCACACTTCTAAATTTTGTCCACCAGTGCCCACATTTGAAAAACTTTTCTTTAACTAGTCATAGTTTTAATTTTATATTAGAGCCAGGATTTTTCGAAATCTCACATTTGCGCTTTAGTGTGTTTTTGTGGTTTCAAAAAACTTCTGTGCTTTAAAAAAAGTGTGCGGAAAACAATAAAAACACAAAAAGTTTCATTAATGTTCGATTTTCAATAAAACTTGATGATAGATTTTTGCGAAGATATTTTGCCCATTCTTCTCTGCAATAATAAAACAGCTTGTAATTAATTGGAAATTAGAAATTGGAAAAGAAAACGTGTTCTTTATGGTTCCTTTTAAAAGCAAAAAACGTATCACACCAACGCCTGCAGAGAGTATAATATTAAAGATATTTAAAAAGAAATGGACTCAGTAGGCTCAAAAGTCACATCAAATGATGTCAGCACAATAAATCATAACAATATAAAAATAAAACTAAAAATATGCAGCATAAAAAGATTAAATAAAAGCGAGGTTGAATTTTAACGCTTTTTATAAAAAACGGGTGACGAAAATTTTGTCCACATTTGTCCACGTTTGTCCACGTGGACAAACCTTCTGTCCATGTCCACGTGGACATGCGGGTACCCGCGGGCGGTGCGGGTACCCGCGTCCACCTTCCAACTCTGCGCCAACACTAGCATCCGCACTTGCATTTCAAATGCTAGTACTTGCAAACTTGCACTTGCAAAACCGGAAGGTTTTATGAAATTGGCCCGCTGCTGTTTGAAAAGTTGAACCTAGCAGAACGGCATAGCTAGTTGTAAATTCAGTGGCGTCTCTGTTCCTTTTGAAGTGTGATTGATATAATATGTTTGCTAGAAACAACGCAGCATGCAGTAATAAATGTGGATGTACATGTTTTTGGATGATCTACATACAGACCCTAGCAAATCAAAAACTGAAAAATTATGCGAATCTGTTCTTCTGAGTTACATATATTTTAAAACGCGGTTTAAGACATTCCAGTTTTATTCTGTTTATAAGCTGCTATTGGTGTTCGTAACGAATGTGTCAACTTAATTTTATATACTTTGCAAGAGTTGATAATGTTTCTCTCTCAGTTCCTCTCTCGCTACTAATTTATGGAGTCATTTATTTTGTGTGCAATCTTTGTCGATAATAAACAGCTTTGTTGTGACCTTACCATTAGTGTTTAAATCAACTATTTAATGGCAACCAAGGGTAGAATAGTAATAAATTTTATAAGCAATCAGAAGTGTGACATATTCCCATTCCACGGACATCAGTTGAGCATAAATTGCTTTACTCACTGAGCCTAAAAACGATACATTGAATATCAGAAATCTGTAAAATACGCAATTAAACAGGAGTGACAACTGTACTGCGATTCCAAGTTTCACGTTCAGTAACCCTTAAGGTGCTGGTTCGGGTATTTGCAGCAAACTTTGAAAGACTGTAATTTACTCAATTCTTGGAGTTTAACGGTAAATTTGATATCATTTTAAAGCTTAGAATGTGCTTGTTACAGCTACTAGAGTACAGCTGTCTCATTTCATCAATTCGACTTGAACATGCGATAACAAGAAAACAATTTTTGAACATAGATTTCTCGAAGTGTGGGAAAGCTAAAAAAAAGCGACCCGTTCCGGCTTCAAAAGAAACGTCTTCTCGAGGGCTATTTTTTCTGAAATTGTTTAATGTTGAAGTAAGCTCAAGACTTCGAGAAAAAAGTAAATTTTGCCTGATTTTCGTCAAAATGTTCAACTTTGGACGCTTATTTCTCTCGAATAAAAAGACAAAACGCGAAATCATGAAGCATAGCTATCGGCAATTGTTCCAAAAATGCGTGTGCAAAACCGTTTTCTAATTGGCTGCATGAGTTGGGAGAAATCCGTGTTCAAAACAATCTAGTCGCGATTTTCAAAATTTCACGTTTTCGTTGTTCCGCTTAGGCAGAGATGTCGCAGAGAGCTCTCCGTTGGTCATAAAATGTCCTATAGGAGTACAAATGTGGACAATACTTGACCGACGGACCTGCACTGTTGAAGCTGTCGAAATCTTGCAATATTTGATTTTTCGAGAAATGGTCATTTTTGGGCCTCGAAAATCAATTTTCGCTGTTATCTCTTAAACCGTAAATCATCGAAAATTACTCTCAAGAGCAAAGTTGTAGGTCTTGATGAGAGGATTCGAATGACTATAAGTTTGTCCATGTACGGTGGCCACTGTGCAAGTTGTGTCGAATTAAAGCAAATTTTTCGAAAACTCAAATTATCAGGCCGCAACTTTTCTAAAATGTTTTCTAGGCTAAATGATGTAATTGTAGCAAGTTTGAATGAATTTCAACGACAATTGCGCTTTTAAAGCCAAAAAATACACGAACCCGAACCAGCACCTTAAGTAACAACTAGCAAGGAAATGCCGGACAGTGCCTAGCTGGGATACCATACAGCATCTGTTGCCGTTGAAGCAGTCATTTTGTGCCAGTCTTTGATTTCCAGTCATTCTTGTCAATCGAGTTGAGTTGACATGATTCATAAATAAAGAATAGCAAAAATAACGTCTGTGGAGGCCTTGTAAATACCATTATTGAAAATTTGTGGAGAACATTAACATTTGCAGTTGAGAGTCTACCTGACAATGGTTGACAATACTTTTGTTCTTTTCGAACCTTATCATACAAATGATTTGCTGTTGATTAACTTTTGTTTTTGTTTCAGCTAGTGAAATGAAGGATTACCAAAGTTATATTTTAATTAGTTATGCTACGGTTTGGCTGTACTCTAGCTACTGTTCAGGTAAATATCTCTTTCGCACTTGCCAACTGAAATCAGAGCCTTTTACTTTACATAGCAAATGCAGGCTACCAATTACAAATTTGCCATTCCTGGGATAAGTATGTAGGCGATTCTTCAGCGGAACAATACAATAATCAGTTAAATACAAACCATAACAATAATGATAACTATAACAATATAAAAATATACTATTCCGCCGCTGTCGCTTCAAAAAGATTGACAGACACCAATTAAAAGTTTTAGGAGTAAATTCTAACCATACCTCTATCAATGTCTGATCACAGACAGATTTACAAATTCCCTTTATTAAAATATTTTGCATTTTGCAAGTTGTTTCTGTCTCTATGGGTTCTGTGGAGGCCTTGTAAATACCATTATTGAAAATTTGTGGAGAACATTAACATTTGCAGTTGAGAGTCTACCTGACAATTTAAAATACAAGATTAATTTGTTTAATTTTCCTTCTATAAAAATGGGTTCACCATCATGCTTCCTGTCTAGCAATGTTGTTGGCACATCCCTCCTTCCCCTAAATATTTTCCCTCCTCCTCCATCATATGAGGACGTCCCAGGCTCACGCTGAGGATAAACGTGCGCTTGCTGGGATTTCGCATCCCGACTTGGACAAGGGGAACTTGTGACGAAGGTATCATGTAGAACTTAAAGGATTTCTTCCCAGTTCTCACTTAGGTTTCGCCAGTTTTCAAGACTAAATTTTCAATTTTATATTCTCAGATCCTATTGACATTTCAATAAGAACTTTTTATAGATACTGTAACTGTATTTGTTTAGGTTTGTTCAAATTCTTGGAATGCATTGAAGAGAGAGACTATTGCTTTTGTCAAGATCCGGAAACTGGTCTTGAAATTCCTAATTCTCGAATGTATTCTTCCAACAGAAATGGTGCAGGCGGTCCATGCAGCAGCGGATTATCCATGGAAGAAATGGAAAGAAAGTGCTCGCGTAGGAAAATTAGTTTACCAGTGTGTTTTAATTTAATTTAATTTTAGTTCACGTGTTTTAATCCTTTTACAATGATGATTAGATGACCAAAGCTAAGTTTTACGATTTTGTCATTTATTTTAGCTTTCTGCCGCAAGGAACCTTGTGGAGAGAATGAAACATGTCAAAAGAAAACAATCTCCAACGGTGTTGGCTATAAAGATGATTTCGTTTGTGACTGCAGCCCTCAGCATTACCGTGACGGAAATGGAACTTGTACAAGTATATCATATACATTCTAACTATCGAGATACGGGTTTGAATGTTTAAATTAGGAAAGTCTGCGAAGCTTAAATTTGAAGGCCTGCCAGACGCGTTTTCTTTCGTTTGTTTCATGCTTTAATTTGACTATGTGCATTGCAGCGGGGCTATTGAGCGTTATCTCCACTTGTGTGTGCAATGCACTTGTGCGTTGGACGTTGTACATTCCATGCGAATTCTGGCTGAATGTCATTTTACTGAAGTATCTGTGGCGCCGTTGGTAACAACGTCTGCACATTAAGCAGGAGGATGCGGGTTCCCGATAGGTGCCAGTTTTATTGGGTGCTTGGTGGTGGGCAACTTTCTTTCATTCTTTAATTAGGTACTCTCAAGTCTTGAACAGGCCGGTTGCAAGGAAGGTCCCAATAGACATTTTATTGCTGCTTTACTTATGATCTTCTAATACCAATACGCAACTTTAAGTGCAGGCAAAAGCCGTTCTGTTATTTGCAAACGATGGGATTACGTTAATACGTTAATATGGAAGACAACATGAGGATCACGTCTACAACAACCTTACGTATGAAAAGCCAGGACGGTCGAAAGGATACCTAGTTTGCAGACACTAGCTGAAATCTGTAGGTGAAGCTGCTGGTTTATGAACGGAGAAACGGTATCACGAGCGTAACGTGGTAATGAACTAATCTGGTGTAACTAATGTTGAAACTAGATTACGTTTGTGACGACATCAAGACATTATTACTAGTGTAGTATAGGCAGTAGTGGAGGACGCTACTACCTATCCTTCAATTTGTTCATGAAGCATTTCGTGATTTTCACCTTAAAAATCTTTAAAATTCCCTGTAAAGCTCTTAAACTCCCTTTAAAAACTGTTAATAGTGTTATTTATTCATTTACTGGACTTTCTGGTATTTGTGATGTGTTTTCGGATGCGAAAACGTAGTTCATAATGTAGTGCTATCTTCAAAGTTAATTTTCGTGAAAATATCAAAATTATCCATTCCTTTAAATAACCGTAAAGATAACACTACATGTAAATGTCTTTATAATTGGCTTGCCGGAGATTGAACATCAAAATTTACTTATTTCAGTCCTTATTTCGCAATGCAATTTCCCACTCGTGATCATTAGTCACACCACCTTCAGTTTAGAGATTTCCTTTGACGTGTGCGGCGGTGAACTAAATTTGGGGCGTCGACTTCTGTTATTTTCCATCCGTTTTCTTGGGTTTTTTCCTACTATTTCCAATCCCTTTTTCGTTTCAATCCTAATTCAACTCAAACGCCCCTCCCTCTGGTGTTCAGTTTCCAGCCCTCTCCAATTACCCCCTTCTCTATTTCCCCCAAATTTTGTATTTCTTGAGATTTATTTTATTGCCATAAATTTACTTTCCATTAAAATTGCAGTTGTCTAATTATTCTTTACTTTTAATTTTAATTCTGAGCGCAGCTAACATCAACTTCTAGGTAAGCGCTCCGAGGCTAGCTCGGGGTAATTTTGAGTGTAATAATCAGTCCAATCTCCCCCTTTTAATCAGGCGCCATTCGGTCGGCGTCCCCCAAGAATTCATACTCCCCCAAACCTGACGAGGCTCGTCCGGGATTAAAAAGAGAACCGCCTGGACAATATCTCTAGGGCAGTCACGGCATGTGTTACATTGCGCCAGGTCTTTGTAATAGTGGTGGTGCTGTGCTTCACTAATTACACTAGTTTAGTTTAGTTAAGTGTAAAAAGAATGAATACGAATGAACGCTTGAAAAACCGTATAGAGAAAGATTCGAAATTAACCAAGTAAAACATGGTTTGTATTTCCGATTCTCCTTTTACGGCTTTGTTCATCTGTTTCTACGCACTGGCTAAGCAAGCTTGAACTAGTCTCCACTCTCCGTTTTGAACTCTTTCTTCGTTGCTCCGTTTCTCCGTTCCTGCGTTCCAGCTCCATTTAAATTAGTTGATCTTTAGTCTAGGCTGGCAAAATTGCAATAGTCTCAATATCATCTACACTATTTCATAAATATGATTCATACTGGCTCAGCACGGTTGTGGAATTCAATGCCAAACTGTTTCGTTATTTTCTCATCAATTCTGTGTATCGATTTCTAGTAAACATAAGTTGCAACTCCTTAAAAGTTACTATCCGCTTAAAAGTAACACTACATTTTATGAACATATTGCAATGATTCACTCCCATTGGCGCGCAGTGATTTCTGGTTGCGAACACGTTAATAAAGTCTCCATGTGTCCCCTTTGCGCGCAAACCAAAGCTTTGTTTTGCTTTTAGGTAGTGTCATTTAAGAGCAGTACTATAATCACTACTAGAAAGTCCAGTATACACGTACACCTCATAATGAATTTTTAGAGAAATCTGGAAGTCAAATTATAGTTGATCTCGAGGTTGTACTAGCCTTAGTTTGAGCTTTTAAAAGTCAAGTTTGACTGAATTCAATTGGATCAAACCCAATTTGAAGTGAAAAAGGCGTTTTCTAAAATGTCATTGCAGTTTGGGTTCGGATTCAAGCCTAACGTAGGTAGGTTCGTTCGATCTTTGACAAAAAATGGTCCCTTGGAAAACTTAAAATTTTAAAATATTAAAATGTTATCACGAATCAATCTGGGATACATCCATACAAATTTGAGCTAAATTGGTCAAGGTTTCGGAAAGACAAAGAGTGGATGGATAAGTTTTTCAATTATGGGTTTGTTTGATGGTTTACTTGATCTGAACGCCGAAATGCTATTCTGTTAAAGTAACAGTTGTGAATTATTTCAGTCAGTTCGAGAGTTCCAGAAATTCGCTTGTCGGGGGTCACGCTCTAAGAGCGAACTTTCTACAGGTTTATTTCTGTGATTAAAATTGTTTGTCCAGAGATTGTATAGTCTAAATCTCTACACAGTAAAGGTTTTATACTAGTTTCTTTGTTAATGAGTATACGTTTAATAATGATCATTTCTTTTACATTTTCGCTACTTTTCATTATTTCAATAGTATTTAGTTCCATTATGTGTCCATTATTTGTGTAACTTTAACTTCAAATTATTCTTCAAACTTCTTATTATCGCAATCTCTAAGCTATCGTGTCTTTATAATTCAGAATAACTTAAATGAACTTACGCTAAAACGGGACCTGCGTGCAAACGAGAATCCGCGGAAATGAGACTCCTTACTGCTGACTGAAACTGTACGTAATTAGCACTTAGTGCTCGCAAATAAAACTGATATATATTAAAACTTGTTTTCGTGTGCGCTAAGGTACTAACCGTTACAGTAGAGGGACGCAAATGGGAGTCTATCATTAATTTCGGCGACAGTCACAGTCAGGCTAATCCTGATCATTGTTAACACTACGCTACTCTCGGTCGAAACGCCGGCTTCCTGAATTATTAGTACTTTAGCGGAGCTAGTGGCTGTGAACAAATTAGACAAAGAAGTTTTAATATAATTTTTGATTAGACACGTAAAGTTATAGTTTGCAAATAAGTTACTTTGACAGCAGCTATAAACTTAGGAATTTTATAATAAATTACGAAAGCATTAGTACAATTTGTTGAATTTTAGAGGGACCTTGTGCTGTAGTATCTGAAGAATGCAAACCCTGCAACGAGTCTGATAGCTTGTGTTTGGACAGACCTTGGTGCAAATATATTGAAGCAGAACTATTTGCTATAGCATATTGTGATCAGCAAGGTATATGAAATCCTTGTGAATTTAATTTGACACAGTAACGTCCTATTTACTTTGCATATATTTTATATTTAATCGGGAAATAACTGTTAAAACATCTGATTATCCACAATTGTTGTATGTTTAGGATTCTTTTCCTCGCCCATGCACACAATGAATGGCGGCTTCTGTGTTAATCGCACAACTGGGGAACAGCTCACCTACCCCAATTTTGTTGATCCTAGCAACAACGTAGAACGTGAACTGCGGTGTAATGGTAACCAATAGTTTTCTTTCATTGTACATGCATTCAAGAACTCGAAGTTTCCTGGGTATACGCTAACATAAACTATTGCTTTTGTTGTGGTAACATAACTTACTATATTCGTGTATAACTTACTATATTAATGTAGCACGTGCTTTGTTTTAATAATTCTGTAATAATTAATAATTCCTTCGCAATTCTACTTATAACTCAAACGTTCTTTTCACAATAGTGAAGTGAAAAGGATTTTGTCTTAATCACTAGCGTTACTGATACAGCCGCGCCGTTGTTTTAGGGGAAAATTTTTCTTTAAATTTTCTTTCCATTTTTTCCCTTGCTTTATTTAAAGAAGACAGAGTCATTGGGCTATCTCAGGTTTCAACTGTCAGTCAATCATGCGTAAGCACCCCAACCTAGTGACCTCTTGTGAAATGACTACCGCTTGCTTTAGTATAGGTGGCCTATGTTGTCGATGCATATGTCTGAAACGTACGTAGCAGCTGTCAATGTAGCAGAAAGAACTATGAAACTAAAATAAAAGAAACCGCTTTTTTCGTTTCTTCTTTAAATCAAAGAAAATTGAAGCTAAATTTCTTTTTCTTTCTTTAAAGAATTCTTCTCATTTTCCTTCTTTTTCTTTCTCCTAAAATTCCCTAAAAGGCTGTAATAATTTGTGCGCCAGCACATTCTTTGCGAATTGTAGTCCTGCAATGAACACTATTCTGCAAAACAAAAAACAAAAAGCCTAACAAACCTTCGTTTAGGAGTGGAGTTTCCCTCCTTCTGGAATCTATCCCAGCAGGGGGCGCGCGGCCTTGGTGGAGGTCGGTCGAAGGCTCACCCTCTCACCAAAATCCGTCTTCAGCACATCTCTGGAAACAACCAGACAGCAGCTAAAACTGGCTAGGTAGTGTTACATAAATACTAATGTCACGAATGTTTTACGTATTTTAATATATAGCAAGTTGAAGATTTTTTTGTACTTAGACTGGTGCTTAAATCTACAGTGCAGTGAACAGGAAGTTTGCATAGCAGATCAGAGCGAAGAAGGTGGATACTGCGGATGCAAACTTGGGTACAAACGACGCAATGGCAAATGTGTCCGTAAGTCGAAGATAATGGTATAGGATATACGATTACATAAATGGCAGAGAAAAATCTCAATATTATTTGAAGCATAATCACTAAGAGGGTCACAACAATTTTTCTTTAAACGCTGGTGTAGTAACAACACTTAATGCAACTCACTTTGAACACATTGATAAATGTTGCCAGCATACATTAACATAGGGTCGGGTCCTTGGGGGGGGCTTGTCCCCAAAAAATTTTGGGGGGCTTGTACCTTAAGAATAAATTTGTAAAATTGTTCAAAAAATTAACGCTAATTTTATTAAAATTTGCAATTTTTTATCAGAATTTACAAAAAATTTTCAATTTTTGAAGAAAAATTCAAAATTTTGCTCGATTTTCCCGAAAAATTAAACATTTTAACTAAAAAATTCCGGCGAAGCCGGAAATTTTTTGAAATTTAGTGTAAAAACTAATTTTTTCGGGCTATTTTTGGTTACCCCTTGACCATTTTTTCGGTACCCCTTGTCCCCGACGGCGATATGGCTTGTACCTTGTCCGGGTTGGGGGGGGCTTGGACCCCCCCAGACCCCCCCCCGCGTTAACCTATGGTTGCCAGGTATAAATACCATTTCCTAAATAAAATTAACCTTCATTTGTTTTATAATTGTGGTACCGCTAGCAAGTGCAAAAGACGTGACTAATTGCAAAGCAATAGTATAACTGGTTGAACGTTGAATAAGTGGGCAAGATAGGCCGCTCCCTTATAGAATGCAGGAAAATACAGTTTTTTCCCTCAAGTCGCCGGTGCCGTAGATCATGACAGTGGCTTTGTCAATAAAGAACCAGTAAAAAGAGTTCATGCGCTTGTCTGGGTAGCATGTCTGTACTGTATTTCTACTGTGATCCAAGCTTTTAACTAGCGCTCAATTAGACAAGGCGACTGTTGTAATTAACTAACCATAAGACGCCGCTGGTCTCGCTCATACTCGGTTTAGTGGGCCGGGCCGAGTGGGTTCACGGGCAATTTTTTTACTAGAGAACTATAACGCAAATTTTTAGCTTCAAAGATTTTTGTGCTTCTTGAACATGTTTCGCACACATTAGTGCTGCTTTTCAGGAATCAGTTTCAGCATTTCATAAATGTTACTATGTATTTTATTTAAACTAAATAATCAATTAAACATTTAAATAAACACTGGACATCCTTCACGTTTTACCGTTATCTCCTTGTAATATGTTGTATTCTTATGCTCATTTCTTGACTCGCCATGAAGCACTCAAAAAGATATTATCATTTCAGATTATTATCATTATCATATTATCATTCATTTCGTTGTCCTGCACAAAAATTCGTAAAAAAACTTTAAATAGTTAATTTAATTTAATTGCAAAACTTGTTGCGCTAAATTAGTGTCTAATCTATCAATTCATTCTTGCAAGTTTTTTCGTTTTCAAGATTTAAACATCAAACTGAATTTTGATAATTTTTCAATATTGCATTTTCTGAAAAAATGAAAAACTTCCCAGGCCGGGCCGCAGAATTTCTAATTCGGTGCTATGGCGGTATTTGTACGATAGAAGACCAGCGAAAAGGGTAAAGAGAAAATTGGACCTACGAAATCTAGAAGTAATCGAAAGTCGGATAAATATTGATCGGCATGGCAATATCCGGAATACAGACCTCTACGACCGATGCCAAAGACACAAGCCGCTATCAACCTACTTCTAGCGTGGTCGCGTGCGATGTGGTGCGGTTCACAGAATTCCGTATTGGCATCACGAAAAAATATGTTTACTCTTGTCTTGTCTCTCGTAAATATTATGTTCTCTTTGTAATCAGTAGCGAGGCAGGCATTTGACATGACACATATAAAGTTAGTGCACATTGTAGAGGAAACAGTTTGTGATCTTGAACATGGCTATTGCTGGTGTGAAGTAAATGGAACGTCCTATAAGCATCAGAAAATAGCAATCCTGGATGGAGATCCCATTTGCGAAGGTTCGTGCAAGTTAGTGCTAGAGAAGTGACTGATTTGTAGTTTCACGTCTGAATATTTAGTAGGCAACAGTTGATATATCATATCGTTGGTGTTAATGACAAGAAAATGAATGCAGTGATATAGAAAATGCGGTGACTGTCTCAGGTGGCCACCTTTTGCCACCCTTTTGGGATAAGCTACGTGATGAGCAATATCGAATTTTAATAATTTTCTTCTTGATGTCCGTCCAAAATGTAGTTAGAATGTGTACCTCAATCTTGACCACTTCTGCTTTCTGGCAAATTTCTTAGAGCCTTGAAATTTTTGTAAAGCGTCACCTGAGGCAACCACCGAGAATGGAAAACCAAAAAGTGCATCAACTAGAATTTATACATCCTATTACAGGAATAAACCGGGACACATATATGACACAATTTATTTATTTATGACTTATTGTAATACGATACAAAAGTATCTTCAGCTTCTTAAATGTTTGTTTTTTGCTTCTATTTATAAAGCTGTCATTTGCTTAATGTATTGTCTAATTTCAGACTGGTGTTTTAAGTTGGACTGTGGCCCAGGCTACAGGTGTGCCGAATCAATAGATGAATCAACTGGTTCTGTTCACCGCTTCTGTGAATGCATCAAAGGAATGAATGGACAATACTGCTTTGGTTCGCAAATTTGTTTGTTTTAGTGTAAGCAATTAATGGGTTTGCTATTTATCACAAAAACTTCAACCTTTTTATTTGGGTATTTGCGTCGCTGACTTCTCCCAGAAAACAAATGGTTCTACCAGAACTTTTAACTGAATAATCATAATCGTTAATTAAGTAAGTTAATTACCGACGTTGAAATCCATTACTAATTCATAGCTAAAGTTTGTACGCTTAATATTCACTCCCCATATTTCTGGAAGCTAAGCTAGAAATTTGAACCGTTTTGTTTGTTAGCACAAAAGCTTCAAGGGTTTAGAATGCAAGAATATCGATCAAATTTTCTGATTTACTATGTTTGCAACTGCACCAGAAACAGAGCTGTTAACAATACTTTGCAGCCACGGTATGGTTGTGAAAAACCACGAGCTAGTATATCTATAGTCCAAGCACTATTGTAGTAATAATTCTACTTAAACAATACTCTGAAAAAACCTGGCCCTTCTGGAAGCTAATTTCTTTGGGCGTGAGGAATGGATTTTGTGCTTCCACGTTCCACGTTGCATGACTGCATCGTAGTACAAAGAAAACTTTTAAGCGAAACATGCCCAATTAGTTTAAAATATCGAATTGATCCATTCATACTACTGTGCTTAAAGTATGACGGTTTTTGCTTTCACTTTCATAATTTTAGATAGAAGATACTATTATGCCGCACTTCCACCCCATTTAGCAGGTCTCGAAATTATGTATTAATAGTTAGTTATGAGCCATCAATTAAATTGAGACATTGCCAGTAGCCATTTTTCGTTACACTTTTTACTGCATGAATGAAGAAGTAATGGCACTTTTAACAATAACGAATGAATTTTTTAAACTTTTAGGCCCAGACTGTGCAGTTGAAGACCATGCAGACTGTGTAAGCTGAAATAGTTGGGTATTTCGACGTAGAGAACAGGTATTACAAAAGAAATCTGTTAGCTATTGGGCAAACAAAAGCTGCTAGCAATCAAACTAGGGATTGTTGCGTAAGGACCAGAACCAGAACTCTTATATATAAACATTATTACAGAACTCTATAAAACAGTGATCTATACATATATACATACGTATATATATACATATACACACACATACATATATATATATATATATATATATATATATATATGTGTGTGTGTGTATATATATATATTGCTAATTAACAGTGTTATAACATTAGATCTAACAGTGTTCGTTGCAGATACTTCAGCAGTGTTAGCTTATGACGGATAATTTAGAGATAACAGTGTTCAGTCGTATGGTCACCGTTAGGTTACTATCAGTAGAGAGTTCTTGAATTTTAATAAACTTTAATGAAGTCTGTGGAATTGTAGAATTATTTGCCATGTTAGCTGACTAACTGACTTAATGAAATAGCGGAATTAACGATTTTTTCAACGTATGTACTTTCACGCAATTAACTCAATTTATTTTAAGACTTGGACACAGTAATCTAATTTTCTACACTTATTCAAATTTTTTATTGTGATTGTCCTTGTTTAAGCTTAAGCAATATTATCTGAATCTGATTCCGGCAATATCTGAATCAACATCTATGACTACACTCATCCAACACTTCCTAAAATTTTTTGACAATTTACAAATCCCAAGTGAAAATATGATAATAAGGGAATCTAGATTAAATTTCTGAAAAACTCATATCAGTCTTAAAGTACCAAAAAGCAACGAAAAACACAAAAAACAGATAGTAATAATAATGCGATAATAAGTAAATTATCGCCGCCCTAACCAAGAGATGCACTGATTATCAGACTGATAATCAATGCCCCGGAATTTGCACTTAAATGCCACATCTACACTGATTAATTAGACTGTTAGAATTAGCTTGTTTCTAACAGTTTCTAATATTAGTCTATAGTCTAACAGCTAACACTGTTACTTTTTATGCAACAGGGCCTCTAAAGTCAGGTCTTAAAGTGCAAACCGATCCTGAAGCGATGTTCAAGTTATAGGCCGATCCTAAAACCGATCTTGTGTTGGATCTTTGTTCCTGATCCTGATCTCGATTCTGGTTTTAGTCACTCCCTCCAGATTCGTTTATCTGTGAGCGACCACTGCATTCATGTTGCGTCAAACCGCTGCTTCGCGCAGTGTCAAATGTTTTAATGCTTAACAAATGTTTGAATAATGTTTGGCACACGTTTTTGCAGTGTTTCTGCAGGAATCACTCACCTGTTAGCATAATCGCGTGCACGGCAGGTCCACAATTTATAGAAATGTAACTACAAGTATTACTAGTAATGTATCAAATCAACATTTAATCTTTTACAGGCAATTTTGATTGTTCATTGTTGTATTTCCGTATGATTATGTTGACGTCATCGCGCTGACTGCTGTCATTTACAGAGTACGCATCTAAACTTGAACTTTGAGCGCAACTGAAGGAGCATAAATTACCGGCGCAGGTCCGCATACTTTATAATTAGCTAACCTGCCTTTGTCGAATTGTAGAAATGCGGTTACTGTTCCGCTGAAGACGGATCCTGTGTGGCCGCTGGGATTTCAAGAGGCATGGAATTTGCCACAGAAGATTTGTGCGAAACGTATTGTAAGTGCTTTGAAACAAGTCGTAAGGATAACGCAGGTTGCACTTTGCTAACTCAGCTCAAATTGTTCTAAATACCTAATTCCAATCTAAACTTAATTTCGTAGCACCAACTCAGTTATGAAAAAGTGAGGGACAGCTGTTGTTGTGACCGTTGTGAACTGTTGTAATAAAATGGGGGTCTACTAGTCTTGTCACAAGGAGATTTAGAGCACTGGTTAATCTCTTTCAGCCTCCCGAAACCACAGTATAACCATCTAACGTACTACCAGGGTTTGCTTGAACCGTTTAACTCTGAGGGATGAGGTGATTTCATCAAATTAAAACGGTCCGTTTGACTTCCTATTTATAGTCCCTACTCAGTATTAGCCGTTGATGGATCATATCAAGGAAGTCCCCCCTAAGCAAAATTGGTCAACTTCAACAGCATGCTGCTGGCGACTGACACAACCTTAGAGCCTAAGTCGCACATCGTTGGAAAGCTGGCGACGTGCTCTTTCCAGTGGTATAATACGCTTTGCTGTAGATTTCTGTATAAAATATTATTTTGAAAACTTTGCCAAAATTTGCCGTTTTGGTCGATTTTAGCTAAACTTTGACAAGTAAAACTTTGTAGATGTAAGCTGCAGCAAAATGGCTTAGAGCATTAAAGAGAGCACATCCTCAGCTTTCCAACAATGTGCAGCTTAAGCTCTAAGCTTGTTTCAGTCGTCAGCAGTATGCTTTTGAATTTGACCAATTTTGCTTTGGGGGGACTTCCTTGATATGATCCCCGTTGATATTTTACAGTTGTTTAATTAGTTAACAATTATCTGACATACGTAGGTAACTCAATTAATACCAAATATCGATTATAAAATGCGGGATATCAAAATACAAACTGTGCTAAATTATGATCAAATTATGCCAACAAAGCTATCACATGCAATGAGGTATTATTCCAAAGTAGACAGTTAAAAACTACTCAACCATACAATCACAACTTTGTACATTTCAACTTTTTGGTTCACTCTTTGAAAAAACAATACACAACCGATTCCAAAATTTTGTAAGTAAACCCAAAAGCCGAAAAAATCACTCGCTCAACACCTGTCGCTCGTGTTGAGCACTCTACACATACCCTTCACTGTACCTTATTGATGATCCAAATGCCAAATCCACGACGAGGGGAAAGGAATCCACAATCCAGCGAGAAAAGATGGAAAATAGAAATGTGATTGCAGAGCAAAGTAGGAATGCGAGGTGAGAAGGCAGAGATTGAACAGAAGAAAACGCACAAGAGAAACTGGTTGGCAACGTACAGAACAGAAATTGCTATACTGGAAAGCTCCTCCCGAGAGCAAGGTCTTCGCGACCAAATCCAAGGTTATCTCCAGCCACCGGCACACAGCCGAAAATACCAGTCCAGCAAATACAGAAATTACAATCGGAAACACGTCTATCCTCGTTGCCTGCCAACCAGAGACTGAAGTCATGTTCTTCCTTCGAACTGGACTTCAGCCGGAACCGTGTTACAGGCTTCAGTCTTTAAAATTTCAATCCCTGCTTTCTACCGTAATCCTGTTTTCGTCGGCTCTCTTTGTTTTCATCAGAGAGCCGACCCAGCTTCGACGTCGAAAAAAACTGGGGTCAAACTTTAATTACTTTAGGGCTTTTCTCAAGGCTCCTTTTACACGACTTTCTTTTCAATTTCCTTTCACGAAGGCTCTCAGGGGGAAACCCAGATAACGTCAGAAAACACTTCGCGTCAGCAATTCTCAAACAATTTCAGATTCATCACACAAAAGAAACAGTTCTGGATAATTTGTACAAAATTGTTCATCAACCTCACCAGACCAAGAATTCAAATTTTAAGTAGCTATGTTCATTTTCAAACTCTATTGCCAAACTATGTTCATCACACCTATTAGCTAAACACAATCCACCATTACAATTATCGAACAATTACTAAACAGCATGAATATAGTGGCAAAACGATAAAATCATCTTAGGCCTCAAAATTCCCTTTGAAAAACTCATGAAATCAAAAATAAAATTGTTCCAGACCAGTAAGCAGATTTTGCTGCCTCCACATATGTTAGATTTCCCTATGATTATATCAGTAGATATTTAGTACTCATTATATACAAACTAATGTTCTCTGTGATTAGACAAGCTTTGGGGGCGCTATCTTTGGCTATTACGTGTAGCGGCAGTAAATCAACGTGTTCAACTTGGAGTGGTCTGCTCAGTTTTGGGCTCGTAACATAAACATGGAGCAGCACAGTACACCAAGAAATCTCTAACCTAAAGAGGTTACACTGGTACCAGTTAGCCGTCCTCATAGTCAACCCCTTCGCCTTCGCAGCTAACTGATCCAGAGCTGCCAGCAAACACACTTCAGATTTCAACTTAATGCCTATACTTTGGGTCCTTATACTTGCAAAAGATTTTTTTGCAAAATTAAGAATAGTAATATCGAAGCTTTGCATTTAATCAGGAGATTTGGCTAGTATAAGTAGCTGATCAAAACTCATGGTTGAGCAACAATTACTAAAGTTATA